>JAUKPT010001909.1:0-14153 GCA_032273505.1 Nanomia bijuga | reverse complement strand
CTATATCTTTGGAACCAAACATGCTTTAACCATAAAATTTTGCAGAGAGGCAGTTCGTTAGATAAACTAGATACTTTTAAAAAGAGAACCTTAAACATTTGCAATCAAAGGAGAAATTTGCTTCTAAAGAAAATTTGTGAAATGTGCCATTTTTCCACCAAATATGATCCATTTGAAAAAGAAACCTGTCCGATCTTACTCAATTAACACTTTAAACTTATTCTAAAAGTTTGAACAACTAACGACCATTCAAACACGAGTTATAAAAAATGATCATGAAGAATCATTAAATGTGCCACTAGGGATGTTGTTTAGTCCATTTTTGGTAAATCTTAACGTTTCTGTATATTGTACCACAGTCAGGACATACGTTTGAACTAAAAGATATCTCAAAAAGGCACAAATAACAAAGGTACAAATAACAATTTGACTGTCAATATATGATTGACATGTGGTATG
Source organism: Nanomia bijuga (assembly GCA_032273505.1). Lineage (NCBI taxonomy): Eukaryota > Metazoa > Cnidaria > Hydrozoa > Siphonophorae > Agalmatidae > Nanomia > Nanomia bijuga. The sequence continues at coordinate 13,694 of JAUKPT010001909.1, read as the reverse complement.
GAATGGCCTCCAAAAGAATGGGGGCTGAACACTAACTGAAGATGCATTTCTAGCCTTATATCTAAATTTGAGCTGATTTAAGCTGATTGACGTGGTAAAGATTGAGAGGAATATGGAATTTGTGGGTCAAAATAACATTCCATATAACCGTAAATTTAATAAAAAGCATTTTTATTTACAATTTTGTGTTCTATGTCACTCATTTGTGGTATGGATAAGGTTGTAAAAGATTATCTCTGTATTAGTTACAGACCACAAACAGGACACACTTTTGGACTAAAAAATATCCCCGAAAGGTACAAATAACAAGCTGGGTGGTATTTGACTGTCAATATAAGATTGACATATGGTAAGGAATGGGGTTTGAATATTAACATGAGATGTATTTCAAGAACTATAACTAGAGATGAGGTGGTTGAGTTGGTTAGGAGGAATAAGAAACTTGCGAGCTAAAAAACCATCCCTACAGGTACCATTTAACCATAAATGAAAAAAAAAACACTTTTTATTACAATTTTGTGTTTTATGTCACAAACTGGACACATTTAAATTAAAAACATAATCTATCATAAAAGCTGAAATATTTTGTTTAAATGTAAAAGATGATTGCTGTCAGAAATAGTTCAAATTGATTTAATCAGATGGATGGCTATACTCGACGTCCGACAAGCGCCGGGTGCCGCAGGCAGTGTGCACATCACTCTTGAAAAATATCAGACCACATTTATGTTATGCATCCGTTCTGCAAACCGGTTGCTGCATACCAGCATACCTATTAAAAGTGTTTATTCTATTCCTCTTGAATAAGCCATCTTCAATTGATTGTGACAGGCAAGGGTCGTTTTCAAAATTGTTGGTCAGTCCCAATGTCATTTATCCACTTTTCACCAACGACAAGGAGCGACTCCAGGACGAGTACATAACAAAGCACACGAATGTCAGAACGCTGATTGAGCAAATGAAAAGCAGTAGAATTTACAAATATCATTATTTCTGTGTAATTATTGCTGATAAATACTTTTAATCATTTTGGCAGTAATTCAGTAATTCAGTAATTCAGACTTTGTCTGTTTGGATTTTTAACTAATACCTTTTATCATCTTGTTAGTCTTATTCCAAAAATTTGAAAATAGGGTTTTTAATAAAATGCCATATTTATACAGTCATTTAGTACTCTATAGTGAAACTGATTTTTTTGAGATCGTTGCCGGTATCTTCCAAGGAGACACATGAGCTCCCTACCTCTATATAGTTGTTCTTGATTGTGTGTTGAAAGAAGCATACAAAGTTTCATCAAACAATTCTGGTGTGACTATTTAGCCATGGAAAGGAACCAGACATCCTGAAGTTAAACTGAGAGACTCAAGCTATGCAGACGATATAGCACTCCTCAACCACTCACTCGAACTAGCAAAGGATCGGTTACATACAGTAGAAAGAGTCTCTATGGCTGTAAGATTACACCTCAATGCATGAAAAACTCAGCATGAACATCCTTGTAACACGTCAAATCAAGACACTAAAAAGCGTGAATAACTTCAAGTACCTTTGGTACATTCTCTCTTCAGGATATGACTTCAAACTTAGACGTGCTCTGGCCTGGGATGCATGCAACAAACTTAAGAAAATATGGAGATCGAAATTCGCTTCTTTCGTGCATGTATCGAAAGTGTCTTGTTTTATGGTTCTGAAACATAGACAATAACTGCAAAAATGAAAGATCATATTAACGGCACATATACAAGGTTATGAAGGGGAGCTTTGAATGTCAGCTGGAAGACCATTAGAATAACACAGAGCTATATTGCAATAATCAACTTCTATCTGATACGATTAAACGCAGGAGATTACATTTCGCCGGACATTACGCTAGAGCTGAGAACCAACCAGCCTCGAATCTTTTGTTCTGGACTCCAAATGAAGGAAAAACGACCCGTGGTGCTCCAACAAAAACGTATATCAAGATGTTACATGAAGAGACAAGTTCAAAGGAAGAGAAACTGGTTAATAATGTTGTACATCCTTGGTTTCATCCACGGACGACAGATGTTGATGATGAGTACTCTGTACAGACAACTGTCAGCGAAAAGATCTGCGCCCGTAGGCAGTACTGGCGATCATCTTTTATCGTAACGGTCTGGCTCTTTTATTTTCCTGGTCCAATTGAATTTAACATCCAATTTCTGCAAGAAACCAAATCAATGACACAGAGTATATACTAGTCAATAGTAGAGTAGAGCAACAATTTGAATTCATCCATTGTTCATATTCAAATTGGGTTGGCTTGTTTGTTTACAACAACGCATCAGCCATTTACGATAAATAGTTCTGCATAACTCAATGTTGAATTTCATAGGTACGCGAGTGGTTTCAATATTAACCCGCGGTGAGGAATATTATATTTTCAATGGTCGACGTGAACAAATAGTGTTCCACTAAATGTATCGAGTACTAAAGACGTATGAAGTAATATCAACACAATTCAAGATATTTTCCAAGTTTTTGTGAAAAATGATCGAATCAATCGTAAGTCATATAATTTTTAGTAAACTCACTTTAGTATAAAAACTTGCGCGTGAGTTTTTTTAACAAAAGAAGGCGCTTTAAAACGTCACACAAAAGCCTTTTTTCTTAAACTCTCTGCTGTTTAATTTTATTGAATTGCATGTATGTTATGTAATTTGATATTTCAAGCACATAAAGAAAAGATTTTTTTGAAGTTACGAAGGATTTTATATCAAGGAGGGCAGTTTTACCCCCCATTCCTCACCGCGGGTTAAGCTGTCGTAATAAATTATGGCCAGCTTAAGATAAGGCCCATTATGTCACCGACAGATTTCTAGAACATGGGGTTAGAGAAAAGTCTGAAAATCGAAACTTTAGACACGTAATCTTTGATGGATTAATAAATATTTGAGTCAATGAGAAAGAAACTTATCAAAAATTTGAGGAAAAAACGACCTTTGAATATATTGTTTTAGAAAGTTAAAGGATGCAGAAAAATTATTTTTTTTGAGAATTCTTTTAGGATGTAACGATCGTCATGAAATGAATCTTCTTAGAAAATGGCAAGTCTCTATTATTTTTCGTTCTTCCGTTATCTTAAAAAGAAGGCAATTAAAACTCACCTTTTTTAAAATCGTACGTACTAAGGGACGATTTTAGATTAGTCTGATTTTACATCAAAATTTCTTTCAAGTCATTAATTAATGGCAACTCGAAATAAATACATCTATTAATGCTACAATTAAAGTATCATTTAGGTAAAAACGATGTAAAATAACATAATTGTCGAGTAAAAAGGAGGTATTATAATTCTATTTGACAAGATATAATACCTGTAAATATATATAAAAGGCTAGACATAATGTAATTATCATTAAGAAGCAATAAATATACTTTAATACAATTATTTTACAAATTTTATGCTTCAAGTGTAAAGTAAAAGTAAAACTTGGTAAATTGTTGAAAGACTTTTTAAATAAACAAATATTTTCTAGGGAGATTTTCTGTTAAAAAAATGAAAAGTATTTTAAGATAACACCTATATCTAGGAAAAAAGAGAAAAAAATACAAAATAAATAGCATACATCATTGCCTCCTATATTTGTAAATATAGAAGGCCATGCATACCGAAAAAGAAAAAAGAGACATATCTCCGATATGGATAAATCTTGTGAATTGATTGTAAACAAAATTATCGAGTATGGGGTTAAAGTCAAGTAAAAGCAAGTAATGTGGTTTATGTGAATAACAATATGCCCGAACAGTCGTTGGCTTACCTTGAGGCTCAAGCTTTGAAATAATAATAAAAAATTAGTTTTATACATAGTAAGTTTTTAGAAAATTGTTTTTAAAAAGGGTTGTTTGTTAAGACAAGGAGGTGAATGCTCAATAGACATTTTCTGTTTTTCAAGATGACACGTAAATCAAGAAATCATTTCACCATTTTTTTAAATTTTTCCTGCTGTTATTTCCATCGTTGTCTATTGTTATTTAGCTTTCCTTTAGATTAGGTACTACTAAATTTGTACTATCATTTAGTAGTACATGTTTAGATCCTTTGGCCGTTATTTGCAAAACAAAGAGAATGATCAGAAAGAACAGTTAGTGGAAGACACTGAAAAAGTTTGAAAAGGTGGGACCTGAACATTCAATTCAACTAAATATAGAAATTGTGGTGAAAGTAAAGGACATAAAGAAAATAGTTTATTTCTATATTTCTCAAATTTGTTGATAATAATTAAGAGAATGATATTTTGAAATATATTGACTAGTGTGTTTAACAAAGAAAGTCTAAATAGATTGAAAAATTCAATAAGGGCCTCTAAATTCTTGCCAAATGCGTCACAGACCTCACGCAATTCTTTTTAGGGGTTTTCTCTACCTGTTTTTATGAAGAAAACTTGACTAACTAACTAGACTAAAAAGAAATTTAGACTAACTTTTCTTTCTATCATTGCATGATTATGATCTTTAATAAATAGATCGAAATATCGCAAAAATAGCATTCTTGTCTCTTTTCTAATCGAATTTTGATTAATTTACATTGACTCTGATATTCGGAAGAGTATTTTTAATTTAAATCTGTTCTAATGAATTCTCTAAATCTTTTTAAAAAGCTTGATTTGCATCTTTTAAAATAATTAACAAATTAACAAAATGTCTATCTAAATTAAAAAATATAATTTTCCATTGTGAGTTGTGTAGGGGAAACCCTGAAGATTTGGAACAAAATTAGAGTGAATAGGCCATGTGGAGAAAACGTTGATAAAATATGAGCATTCAACCTCCTATTTTATCAACGTTTATCAGCCTGAGATGTTCTTATATTCTTCTGAGAAAAACTTCAAAATTTAGTAAATTAGCCTTCTTTAGATCAGTGATCTAAACATCAATAAAATATATTAATATGGCTATAGCCATTCTAACCACACTAATTCAACAATCCACAATTAACAAATTAAAATAGTATAACTCATAAAGCAGATCCTCAATATATCAATAACATGTTGTTTTTACTTACACTCGGCCTTGGCATGTTTTTAAGATGTTCTTAAAGTTTGAGCCAAATCTCAGCCTGATTGATCTTATAAACAGAGTTTATGTAGAGTTCCGATACTTCTTTATAGTCTGTTCATTTTCCGACCTACTCAAGACTCGATAATCCATCTTTGGTCAATAATCACCATTAAAATTTTCTGAACATTTTTTCAAAAAATGAGCATCAAAAAAGGAAAGTTCATTTTTTGGAACTCTAGATAGTGCGTCAAAAACATGTATATCGTAACTAGTGCTCGATGTTGGAGATTTGGAAAATGTTGATGCAGAAAGAAACATTTATAACAGGGAATAATAAAAATAATCATAAATTGATAAGAATAAGAAGAGCCTTTGATTTCCTGGCCCGGGGTCCGACAAAGTACCTGAGTACTCAAGTGGCGCTCACAGAAAATAAAGCTGTTCCCATCCCATCTAACCCCTTATTCCGATTTTGAATTTTTAGCAGGAGGCTAAATATGTCCTTGCATGAAGCTAAAGATTTTGACGTGCACTACCTCGGTCCCTGTATTGTTGTCAAATGATTGTTACAAAATGCAATCAATAAAACATACAAAAAAATGAAAAAAAAACTATTTCGTGATTTTTAATTGCATCGTTGCATATCATTTAAGGTAAGGTCCGATTCAAACAACCATAACTATTTAATTTTCCTTAATATATTTATAATATTCAGTAGCTGAAATACAAAAAGAAAATATGTTTGTATAATTAAACACATCAGTAAAATTTATCAAATTTAATGCATCAAAGGACGCTAATTAAGAAAGACCTTATTAATATAGCATGACTATAATGAATTTTTACAACCAGGTATGATATAACGAAAACAAATTACTAATAATTATGTTAATTCCCTATCAGTAATGGGGGCCAAATGGGCCGTTACTATTCAAACCAAACGGATAGAAAGACCTCATCTTCTGGATCCAAAGGTGTTCTTTTTTACTGAGATCCCTGGGGTTGCAGTTTTCTAGAATAGTAAATTTGTAGTTAGTTATGTTATATGTATACTGTGTTCATTGGTAGTGTTCAGACATCTTTTTGGCAGGAAAAAAAGTTCAGCAAATTAATTAAAACTAGTGGTAATATAGATAAACTTCAGGTAATAAATGCTTTTTTTGGAATGGATGATGATATTTGCATTGGTTTAATCAAGTTCCTGTTAGTATTTTTTCATTGTTGCTGTTTCTTTTTGTTTTTCCTTCGCTCGTTGTAGTCTAGAAATACAGCAACAGTTGCTGTCAACTTAGTTGACAATATACGGACATTTCCTGTACTTGGTCGAATGGACTTTTGTATACTGCACATGTGCATACTGTCTTTATCTTGATTTTCTTTTTGTTATTTGATTGTTCTTTTTGATCTACAATATTTGCTTCATCGCTGGTTTGTAATGTTCTATACCCTTTGATCTTTGCCGCCGCCATCGTAATGTAAACAAGCATAATATTTTTGTAGCATCAAAACAAACTGAATCATCATTTAAAAAACATGCAGATCTTACCTAAAACATTCCATATGCATGAAACTATTGTTGTTTATGCCGTTTTCTGTTAAAGTATTTCGATCAGATTCCACTTGCAATTTATGATACCTTTATGCAATGGTGACTAGTGTAATAACACACTCAGTAACAACAATAAAGTGGATTCTGCAAACAATGTTCTTAGCGTTATAGAAACAACTGTAATTAATATATTATATACTAACGGTTTTATCACTTCTGTTTAGATTGGGGTCAATACATGATTACTAATTAAGAGCAGCTTTATCAATTCCTTGTGGTACCCATATTCGAAACTTTATTTGTAATGCCGACACGAACCCCATTACCATCCAAGATATTAATAATGGGAATTTGAACTATGTGGATGAAGTATCTACAGAGCTTAAGTGCACACACGCTACAGATCTGGCGGTTAAAGGCGTTATCAATCTTATCAATGTCGTTAACAAACCGATAAAAATGATTTTAGACCGATTGGAAGAGAAATGTGAATTATGCCACGACTCTGATATCTTCTCTGGAAGAGAATTTGAAGGGTGTTGTCTAAAACATCTGATATCATCGACTTATGTGAAAAGGTTTACTCACATAACTCGATTCAGTCAATCCAATCGAAGCGAAAAGAACTTTGTGAGGTCATAGATAATCATCAACGTTATTTGGATAAATCAGACTTATTTTGTTGTGAGAGCAATAACTTTGTATTTGGTTTAAATGAAACTGAAAAAGACGGTGAAAATGTCAAAGAAATACTCCTATCAATCGAATGCTTAAACATAGAGTCCAATAAAGTGAAATGTTTGGAAAAAATCCTTGATGCACCTGATGATGCATCAGCAATAGTTGACGGTAAGAACCCAGTAAAAGTTTATTACTGCCCTCTCCTCCTCACGCTTAAATCGCATTCTGATAAAAATAAGATCCTCAAGAATGCGTCAAAGCTTAATACCTCAGACACATGCGAAGCGTAAAGAGTGGAATATGCTGCGGTCAGTCTTAAAGCATGAGAAAATCAAGGTTTATTAGTAAAAATGGATTATCGATGTCGCTGTGTACTTGTTGGGGACCGTATTATAGACAAAGGAAATTTCCGTTATGGTCCAGCGATGTAAGCATATCCATTGGTTTCTGGAATATATGCAGGATGGGGGGAGGTGAAACGAGTAAGCATTGCATGATCATCATAGGTGACTTTAAAGTACAGATTGGAGCATTACCGTTTATCCTTACCGTTTTAGAGCTATTTGCTCAGAATATTGGACAAATTAACGTCCCTCCATGTGAAGGAACGGATTTAAATTGACTAATTGTGCTGTAAACAGCAGACTTAAGACTTGTATTCATTACGAAAGCACTGCAAACCCCAAAAATCGCTGCTTAGGCCTTGTTTAATGGAAGCAGGTCAACCTGGCTAGGCAACTCAACCTGTAAAGCGGGTTGATTAAAATAAAAGCTTCCATGAAAGAAATCAAGACAGGCCAGCCCAGCCCAGCTAACCCTTGGCAACCTATTACTAAAAAAAGCTTTAATACAATAGCTTTTTGTTTATACAACATGCTTGCCCTATTCAATATTTGTACAAAAGGAAAATTATTTTATTAAAAGACGTATGAATAAAACAAAAATTGTTACTCTGTGATTGAAAAATCACAATCTCATCAAATTTCAAAGGAAGAGAAAATTAAAACAGAATTCTTTTATCTATTTAATATAAAAATAAAATTAAAACAGCAAAATTTCTTTGATTTGAGCATGTGGTTTGACACAAAAGGACTTCTTAATCAACCCTGAGCTAGCCCTCTTTAAGTGTTTACATGGGCAAGTTAGCTTGTTTTAAGGCGGATTGAACTGTTCAAATGGGTCAACCAAACTTCAATGAAGCGGGTTGGCTTGGCACCGGGTCAAACCTGTCTCTCACATAAAATTTAATGAATTTCAAATGGATATCATTAAGTTAAAAGTCAATCTGCTTAACCAGGTGAACCTGTCCATGTAAAAAGCCCATTAGTTCAACTAGATGTCATTGTTCCCAAAACTTAAGAAACCAGAGTTTATTAAGACCAAATAACCACTTAAAAATGGAAAAACCCTCTTTTTTAATCAAGAAAAATCAAGAAAATAAAAAATATAAAGAAAAAGCAAAAAAGTAAACAACATCAACTAAAGGAAGATCAAGAAAAATCAAAAACACAAAAAGAAAAAACAAGAAAACAATTAAAAAAAGGCAAGATACACTATTTTTATGTATTTAAAATCTTTTTACTTGTAAAGTCCTTACTACTATACTATACTAAAATAGCAAAATGTCTAGTATTCAAGTACCCCTGCAAAAACAAGAGTTAAAGTTGAGTAGATGCAGGAAAATTAAAAATACTTTTAAAGAAAAAAATCCAGTCTGCAAAGTATGCACTAAGTAATTTTGAGGGTGCATTATAAATGAGCTAGCGTGCACCCCTTCTGAAAGGCCAAGCAAAGGGAGGTGTGGGAGTATATTTATTGAACCGAAAGGGTAAAAATTGGGCGTTGCACCCTGTGCACCCTGGAAATTTTACTGTGAACCTCGAAGATATTCAGCAGATCCGCTGATTCCAGACTGGAAAAAAATCATGAAAAAATTGTATGACGAAAAAAAATATTTTATTACTCTTTTAATGATCTAACATATTTCTACCAATGTGTACAATATAAGTCAATATAAACAAGTCGTTTATGCTGATTTTTTCACAATTCTTCGCTATTTGGTCCATATAACATTAACTAAATTATATAAGAACACCAAATAAGAAACAAAAGCTAGTTTAGAAGGTATTATACCAGCTTCAATCATCGAAATAAAAAACAGAGTTACAAAAGTAAACCACAAGTGCCTCAAACTAACCCCATCCCTCATAATTTTATGAAAGTTTATCAAAATTCTTCACTTTTAACGCATTATGTGGAGGCATGAAATTTTTAAAAAAATTTTGAAAATACTAAGGACTACAAGTATAAGATTTTAAAGCAAGAAATTGGCGAAGAAAAGGCAGCAAAGTTTGGATTTTTTTAAATTTTCATAAAATTTCGCACTTTTTCAGTTATTCATAAATATCTTGAGATGAAGAAATTTTCAAGACATGGAGTCTTTTACAAAATGGACTACAAATTTAAGTCATTTACAAAACAAAAAAAATATGCAATTTTTTGCAAAATAGCGGCAAAGTTATGATATTTTTGAATTTTTGAGCCATTGTTTTCTGTTTAACGGTCATAGAGCCTAAAATAACTTTCAAAAATGTCTATAAACCTTCATGCGACTTGCTCACATTTCAATTAAGAAGTTATAACATTCAAAGTCATTAATTTGCAAAAAACTGGTGTTCCGAAACAAAACCTTCAAATTTAGACCAAATTTCATTCCTTTTTCGTACAATGATCTAAAAAAGTTCTTATTTGGCATTGGAAATAGTTCTATCTATGTTGAATCAATCTAAAGAATCTCCATCTCAACCAAAATGAACAGATTAGGTTGTAAAATGGCTTTGAAGATGGAAGAGTAGCGAAATTTCGTCCAGATGCCATATCTAGAAAACCAGAAACCAAAATTAATTAAGCCCAATCCAATTTAACTGTAGGTATTGGACATGGTTACAGGTATAAGCGTTTTGCAGAGCGCATACTTTATTGCATTGTGTTATATTAAATAGAAATCGTTTAGTTTGAATCATGCCATTAAGCATATGAGAAAGACAAAAACAAATTGTAAAACAATTACAAGACTTATTCACGCCTTATTACTTTTCCTTTATAACATAACGAATTATCAAGTTATCAAATTATAGAATTATGGAGTTATGGGCACGCTACACCATGAGTAATCACATCAAGGCTAAAATCATGATATTTTGGGGTGAAAAATGGTGGAAATACCCTAATTTTGACCGAAAACATACATTTACTTTTAATGTTATCACATTTTCAAATGTTTTACCTGTCACATTTTCAAACTAAATTCCTCTATAACAACATAGCGCCATTTCACCTATCATGTCACACAAATGTACCACAGATATAGGAGAAAAAGTAACTGTTTGGGTCATTTTAATGGAATTTTGGCCGGAAATTCCAATTTTTTTTCATTTTCAGATGTGGAATGATGTAAGGATTGAAATTACGTATGAAAAAGAATACATTTTCATTCTCGAAACGAGTATACCTCCTAAATGTTCAACTAATTTTCAACTAATATTAACTTTACACTATACAATACTATATACACTCAACCAGAATTGACTGCTCTTTTCATTTAATCTAATCTTGTACAAATAAGTATTGATCTCATCTTTAAACAAAATGTCTTTCTTTGTACTTTTTAGTATTTTAGTTAAAGAATGTGGTTTCTAAAATAACAAACAAAAGATAATATAAACTAAAGAAGTAGTAGCATAAACAAGTATTCTACAATCTTGTGTTACTGATATCAAAAGTAGGTAAAAAAAAACGATCCACTAAATTTACCTGAACATCAGCAATTTCTATGCAAACAACACCATATTTTTAGGAGATTAAAGAGTAGACTAATAGAAACTATGTTGGTTGTAATGTAGGGTTGTAATAGGAAATCAATTTCAGGTATCCTGAAAATCGAGAAATATCAAGAAATTCTAAACTATGTAATATATCATTGCACATTTTACAGTACCTAGAGCAGAATATGAAACATTTTTTTCTCTTTGTACATTTTATGGTACCTGGTGATAAATTCTTTTGACCCCCTAAGAAGGATTTTTGGTGTGGCAACCTTGATAAAAACATAATAAAAAACATGATTTAGGTCAAATCTCAGAATTTACAGGACATTCTTTGTGCATTTGAAAATTAAGACTATTTGAATCTTTTGCACAATTTAATTGGATGTCAAATGTAGGAATAACCAATTAAATCACCATAGTTCCATTGAATCAATGTAATTTTTTGCTGTTTTGCAATGACCCTCTTTAACGATATTTGTCACCCAGTGTCGCCCTTTTCTATTAAACTCTATTATGGTGCTGAATGTTTTGACTTATTTTGTTTACAATTAAGAGAGCATCTAGTGGCTATTCTTCATCTAACAACTTCACTGTGTCAATGATTCAAATCTTTTACTAGCTTCCTTTCAATATGACAAAAACTTTTGACAAAAACATATTTCAACATAGAGTTTAAAAGTTTTTTGCCATGTGATTAATCAGGATTCGCATGTTTATAACTGTCAAATTTTCGATTAATAACTTCTCTTGTTCACTCCATTTTAGGATGTAACAAAATTTATTTATTCACTTTGCAGAAATTAATAATCCCGAATTGGTGTGATGACTAGTACAAATCACTTCATGGCTTATTTTCACAGCATATTTTCAACAAATGAATTGTTAAGTTTTTTTTTTTCTACATTGTTCCTTATTGTTCAGCATGTATTAATCTCTAAAACATTTTAAGTCACGAAAAGCAAAAAATCTTAATTATGATTTTTGAATTTTAACACTTAGTTACAATTAATTTGGTTTAGTAAACCATCTTGGTTGGTACTAGTAGCAAGCAAGTCATAGTTGGTATGATGATGCTGACTACCATTTTTTGTTTACATGCAACTTCAAGGTCTGTCAGCATTAGGAGATTTTATGATACCATAACTTCTTGAATGTTTTTGTCTTCATATGCTGTGTGGCACCCAAAACAACCTAAATACCAAAACCAATCTGAAGATGAAAAAAAAAAACTGGCCACTTTATGGATCTTTCTTTATTCGTAGTATCATAGTCATAACATACAATTCAATGCAACTAGATCTGATACAAAAGTGTGCCGAAAGTATTAATAAAGTGGCTGGTGTTTCATCTTGAGGGAAAAATTAAATGGAATTTTGAGATGTAAGATAAATCTAGCTATTATGCATGTGCTCCTTAGATAATTGTTAGGATGTCACTCCAACAACTCCGTCAATAATACAAAATAGCTGCATAAACATGAAAAGTAAACGAAACAAATTAGTAATTTCGAAGTGCAAGTAAAAAAAGATTAGCTACCACCCAAAAAAATCCGTGTTTTTGTTCCTGGTTGGTTACTAAATACACTGACCCGTGTTTATCAAGCTAAAAGTGCCTCGGTTCCAAAATACAATAAAACTCTTGATTTATTTTTAGTTCAGATTGAGAGGGCATATCGTTCAGATTTCGAAAACAGCCATGACTAAACAAAATTATGTGAATCATAAATAGAATCATATAACAAACCCAAAATGGAGAAATGTGTTAACTCATGTGTTAGTAGTGTCCTTTGCACCTGACCTTGAATTTTTAGTACAGTCCAAGTTTACATCTGACTAAGTGACGGAGAGGTAATCGTAAACCGAATAAATACGATCAGCTGATTTCCACACCGACAAAATTGCTGAGATGACAATTTTTTACTAAATAACAAAATATATCCCGGCACACCAATATCAGATTCGGCGCGGCGTTTCGGCTTCTTCTTTTCGCTGGCCAAAAATAAATCCTTCCTTTTTTCTTTGAGACCATAGCCGCTTTAAAATTACTAATTAATTTTTAAGCGGCTATGTTAGGACTATCCGGTTAATCTAGACACTGAGACGAATTGCGCAATATGGTTTAAGACTCTACGGGAACGGCGCTGATCAATAAGGGGTTCCCAGCCCAGTTCTTCGTATACTTTTGAGCGGTTTGAGCCTTGCCACGTACCTGTATCATTGAGAGCTGCTTTGTACTGTAGTCTTTCAACATCTTCCATTAGCTTAGTCAACACTTGACCCATTGCACTATATTTGGAAGGTTCATGGTATATAATGTCACAGAAATCCAGATGAGGTCTTACACTAATGATTTGCACATAAGATCTATTGTATTGTATTCGTCATTAAGTATTTAGATAACAGTTTTAGCCTACCCAATGTTTTCCTAGCCTTACGTATTTTCTCATACAAGTGCTTTTTAAAAGAGAGGTTGGGTTGGAATATGCAATTGCATATTAAGATGTTTCTGATGGTCTTCTTTAAATACAGGATGGCCTGTAAAGAAAAGAGGGGGATGAATTGGTTGGTTTCTTTTACACGAGAAGATTATTTCAATTGCCTTCTTATTAGGGTCAG
>JAUKPT010001908.1:0-14161 GCA_032273505.1 Nanomia bijuga | reverse complement strand
TATCTTTGAAGCAATGCTTCCTACTTTTTGATAACTGACTGAAGCAAAACTTCTTTACACTTCTAGGTACATCGACTATTTCTATTCCTCTCGTCTGCAATTCTTCTTTCATTTCTTAAGTGAGGTGAGGCGCCAACACAACAAGAACATCGATTATTTCATTATTATTAAACTTAGAAAGTGTTTCTTTGATAGAGTAAAACGAATGACGAAAATTTCTAATCTTCTTTGATGGCGACCGCCCTAATATGTTCATTACCGCAGAAGCTACCTGGTTAAAGTCTATCTTTTCAACATCATCATCATCATCAACTTCAACACTTTCCTCTTCAAAAATTTCTTCATTTTGGACTTCTTCATCTTCAGATTTTTCAGTTTCCTCCAATAACCTTTTCCTTCTTGATTCCCGCTTCTTTTGGTTGTTGTACAATCTTCTTTCTTCCGCTGTCATATATCCAATTGTTTCCTTCCTACTCATAGGTTTTGGTGTCTTTCCTTCACGTTGTTTCCGTTTGTTCTCCCTTTCATATGTCCTTCTATCCACATCATTTTTCCTTTTTCGCCCAACCTCAACTACTCTCTCTCTGATGATCCTACTTGTTAACTAATTCTCATTCTAAGTGATTCTAATCTAAAATAGACAATAACAGGCATAAATCTTCGGATACCCTGCAGATTTGAGTTTTTATGTATTCTATGTCCCATAAAATAGTCAGAATGTCCCCACTCCCGTGTCAGGGATTTAAACATTAAATTTTGCTATTTCATAACTCAAATTATACCTATAATGAATAATCACAACTTAATAAAGCCCAGAACATTGTTTAATGTCCCGGAAATAGGTTAAATAATGTCAAAAAAGTGTGTCCCCATGTTTTACGTTATATCTTTTTCACAATACAATATTTTTTCCCCATTTGTAAATGATAGTAAATTATGGATGCTTAAGGACATGTCTCATGTATCTCTCTTAGAACATATGGAATCAGGGTGTACATTAAAACTAAAGACAAAATTGTTAATTTCAAATTTATCTAAAACATATATATCAATGGGAAATCAAATTGTCCTTCATTTTTTTTCAGAAGGGGCCTGTTACACCTAATGTCTTGAAAAATGATCGCATATATGTATACTTGATGAAATAAAAATATTTGAACCAATAAATGATGTATTAAGGGTTCATTTTCATAGACATTTAGGGGTGTATCTTGTTAATAAGGAGGCAAAAAATGAGTCAACCCACCTATGTATCTGTGTCAGAAAAACTACAAATCCTTACTAAGTTAGTGATCAAATATCTTTTTTCTTGTTCTTTATTTATGTACGCAACATATTACATTTATTTGATCTTAATTAAAACAGTTTGAAAATTTGACCCTATAAAAATTTCCACTGAAAGAAAATAGACATTATTTTGAACCAAGTCAACACCAATATTTTTTGTGTCAAACTAAATATGCTCTCCAATGAAATATTAAAAAAATTCTGTACTGCAAAAGAGGTATACTCTTTTACGTTTAAAAAGTCTGTTGTTTGTAATAAGTTTATAGCCACTCCTAATTTCATGTGGTATTCATGAAAGCATGGATGTATACATAGAGCTGGGTGGTTATAGCAGTATGCACAGATGTACCTCGATTCTTTACGATTTGTAGCAGTTGAGCAGTAAACACACTTTCTACTTGGTGATTTCTTCTTTTCCGTAGCAGGGATTGGCAACAAATAATGAAAATTAGCCACCGTTTGAATTTTCGGTGGCTTTTCCACTTCCCCTATTAACCACGAAACCATATTTTGCTTGAACTAAGTAATACCGATCTTTTGTTTTGATTGGTATTTATAAAGGTAGTGTGCATTATGCAGCATCATTTCTATTAAGTGAATGCCAACTTTTTTATTCCACCGCAAACACTTTCTCAATGCAGTATTATAAGACAACATTTGTTCAGATCGATCAACACCAGACATACCATTATTGTAATCTTGCACAACATTTGGCTTCATTTTTTTTCTACCATATCTGTTCGTTACCTCCACCATTTTTGGGATATGGGCATTGCTTATAACCAGAACTTCTCTTTTTTTGTCTTCCCATTTGGCTACAGTAACTTCTTTGTTACTGGCAAATGCCATTTCACCCTTCAGTAATTTCTTCTTAACAACAGATAGAGGTGTGCCAAGACGGTCTTTTCTCAATGTACCTGTGACATAAGTTTGATGGCTTGACAAATATTGTGTAAGTGGGACAGAATTATAATAATTGTCAAGGAAAACATGGTGGCCCTTGCAGAGATAATCATGCGTAAGATTGTCACCACTCCATCTGTTTTTCCAAGATTTGATAATTCTGATTGTCCACTATAAATTGTCGCCCTCAAAATCAGTCCATCACTCGTGCAAAGTTCGTAATATTTAACCCCATACTTGTGACGCTTGTTTTTAATGTATTGGCGAAATACCAACCTACCGCGAAATAACATCATAGATTCGTCTATTGAGAGGTCTTTTCCCGCTACAAATAGCTCTGACATGTGTCATTGAGGTGGTTCAGTAACATTCGCACCTTACCAAGACGATCATCAACCAATTCTGGGAGATTCCCAAAATGTAGAAATCTCATAAGGAGCTGGAATCATTCTCGGCTCATAACAGAAGAAAAAACATCACTTTTGAACAGAGGGTCTTTTTTCCAATAATGCTTGTATGTGGGCATGTTTATTAAGCCCATGTGTATGACTAGCCCCAAAGATTTTTTCATTTCCACCTCCTGAACTGGTTTCCATGACTTAAAAATTGATCTGCGGCATACTGGCCATGCTGCATTGATCACACAGTTGGCATATAAGTTTGTACACATACAAACCTCTGATATAAGACCGTTTGTTGGGGTTGTTCTTCAAATTTCCAATCTAAAGCTTGTTGGTCGATAGCAGGAGCCTTCTTTTTCCTTTTTTTTAGTCTCTGTTTTAAGAGGGAAAAATGCAGAAATATGCTCAGACTTTTTGAGATTGGGAGAGAAGACTGAATCAGGAATAGCTGAGTCTCCTGAAAAAGTCGATATTCCTCCTGCAGTTAAATCTGATACATTGTTGTTAAAATTTGCAGTAGAATTGATTACTGCAGTGATCGATGTATCACTTAAGACTATCATCAAATAGTGGCCTTAAGTGAGCGATTGGGGAAACCACCAAATCAATCTCTTCCTCGTTGACAACAGTTGATTCATTAACGTCATCAGATTCTTCCTCCGATTCTTCAGATTCTTCACTGAATTCAGTGCTTGAAATAGTTGATGATTTCTCGTCACTTGTGGATTCAAACGAGTCATCTGATTCGACTATTTCAGAGTCTTCCATAATCATATTTGCTACTTCTTCAGCGGTAAAGGATTTACGTTTTCTTGGGAACATGATTTTCTTCTTTCTTCTTCTTGGCCCTTCTTCTTTCTTCGTCTTGGTCTTTGTTCTTCTTTCTTCGTCTTGGTCTTTGTTCTTCTTTGTTCTTCTTGGCACTTCTTCTTCTTTCTTCGTCTTGATCTTTGCTCTTCTTTCTTCGTCTTGGTCTTTGTTCTTCTTTCTTGTAGATTTTGGCACTTTCAATTTCAACTTACGCTACCAAAACAAATCAAATTTTGGGCTATATTTGATTTCATTACGGGTAACGTTGGTAACGGCAAAAAATATGCGTCAAAGTCATGTTTTCATATTTTGCCTATTCAGACCGCGATTTCGGGGAAAGGATTAACATAACTTTGACGGATCATCTTTTTCATCTCGTAAATACGTCAATACAGAGTACGGCAGACGAATATATTCGTCCTCCGTAATGGGGAATAAATATATATATAACATTACGGAAGACGAATATATTCGTCGATTCTTTAATAAATCATATAGACGAATATATTCGTCTTCCGTAATGTGATATAGATATTTATTTACCATTACGGAGGACGAATATATTCGTCGGACGAATATATTCGTCCTCCTTACTGGGGCAAAAAAGTTTAATTTGCAGTACGGGAAACGAATATATCCGCAAAGACATTTTTAGGCTGAAAAATCGCTTCGTGCCCAACGTGTTAATAATCATGTATGTACGTCTTTTCATTGACTATAAAAATCTTTTATCAAAAAAGGTGGGATTTGTTAAATGACTCACGCATTAAAATGAAATGGGTCAGAATTGTCAAGTATACATACTCGTGCAAAGAACACATCACACAAAAGGAATCGTGTTAACAAAACACAAATCAAAATTCCCTATAATACAGATATGTGTATAGTTTTTGAGATTTAAGTTATTTCGTATTCCCAAAAGTCAACTTTTGCAAAAGATCTTGTTAAAACAATTAAAAAGCGTGTGAAGAAAGGAATTTCAATTGATCGTAAGAATATTAAAATTATCCTTTTCGATGAATTATTATCTATTAATTTAACGTTGATCTTTGAAAGTTATTTGCAATTATTATTTGCGACAATCAATGTGTATAAATGCTGGCAATAAAGCAAGAAAAAGTTAGATGCTTAGCATTCAATATTTGAGTTTTTTTTTAGACACTGTATATCTAGACCCACATAAATAGGTTGGTAATTCCTTTAGATTCTTTTTATAGGCAACTCGATTTTTCATCTCAGCCTAGAGTAAACTAAAAGAAATATTTAACACTTATTGTTGGTCTTACCGACTTAGAAAGTTTCTTCTGGCGAGTATGAACGATTTATTTATACATAGATTTTACATACATTTTTACATTTGTTCCATTTTTAACTAGAGTATTTATTGATTGTATTCATAGTGTTAAGATTATGTTTTTATATCTCGTGACTCTTAATTCATTCTTCCATCATGTGGTTGTATCCAGTTTAGATGTTTAGGGATAAACGAGGGCAGGTTAAGCCTTCAAAATATTTCCCCCCTATCATGGACAGATAAAGTGCATTTAAAAGCATTTTAAAGTTCATATTTTCAAAATTTCCCCCTATCATGGACAGGTAAAGTGCATTTAAAAGCATTTTAAAGTTCATATTTTAAAAATTTCCCCTATCATGGACAGCTAAAGTGCATTTTAAAGCATTCTAAAGTTCATATTTTCAAAAAAAATTCCTTATCATGGACAGTTAACATGCATTTAAAAAGAATTTTAAAGTTCATATTTTCAAAACATTGTCCCATATGATGGACAGTTAACGTGCATTAAAGTAGGAGATTAAATGAATAAATAGGTATGAAAGCAAATACAGTTTTAATAGTAAATTGGAATCTAATTTGTCTATTCTCATGTTGGAAGGAGGTTTGCTACATACAACTCTTTCAATAATGACTAGTCATACGTGATTTTGATTGTTTTAGCATCTTTATCTGGTGCCTTTTTTTAAGATGTTCAGTATTTAAATTGTCTAACTCTTAACAGTTTCCTCAAATAGTTGTATGCATCAGAAGGTTATAAAATGTTTAAGATTCGAATCACTTCCAATGACTTGTATTATTGTATGATCTTTTTTATTTACCATTTTTCATTGGAAGGATGAGTCGTGTCTGCTTTTTGTTAACATCTTAGCTGGATTAAGAGGCAATATTGAGTATTGTTATCGATAGGACATAAGAGAGACAAAAGTTTCTATGTATATAATAGATCAATTGTAATTTTAGTTGAACTTCTTTCTAAATATTTATATTTTTATTTGTCTATATTATTATAGATTTATAGCTTTATTGTATATTATTATATTATTTATTTCTAAAATATACATTTCAGATATGTTATATTTATATATGGTTCCAGTTCATTAACCATGATATCAGGGTGGGGGTGAACTGCAAGGTCACAATAGGTTTAATTTTTGGCAAAAGATATTTAGAAAAAATCTCTTTGCAAGAATTTTCTTTCACCATCTCTTGGAAAAGATTATAATCCAATTTTCAGACCTCATTCTACGGATGTTATCAGTTATGCCATAGTGATAACAAAATACTAAATATAGAAGTCTAGGAATCAGTATTTGGGTTGAAAATGGAGTAGTAAAAACTTTATTTACATTTGATTTTTAAAAAAATGACGGTATTTCTTTGACTGTTGTATTTACTCCCACAAGTACTGACCCAGTCTTTAAGATGTATTAGATTTCTGGTTTTGAACATGGATTTGTTCTTATATTTATATATTTATTTATACTTTTTATACTTGTTTCGTGACTATTGTGTTAAAAGAAGTATAAATCATATTATTAAACCCTTTTCCATATATAGTTTATTGGAGGTGTGGAGTTTGTATATTATTTGTATATTATCTTTAAAATTGCTAAGACTTCGCGTCTGATTTCCCCGAGAAAGAAATATACTGTGGACTCTCCCTCGAATCTCTCTCTTACTCGAACTATTTTGCTGACACGGTGAACTATTGCCCTTGGAGTTATAGAGTCCACTGTATTAGAAGAAAATTAAAGGGACTTCTCGTGCCTATATTTTATGATTGAAGCGCCATTTCTGCGTCCTTTGTTTTGTTAACTGAGTAATACATTTATGTAGTTTGTACTCGCTTTATGTTTTGAAATTTATGTTAATTCAAAAAAGAATTTTAAGTGTCTATTTGTACGATTTACGTTATTTAGACCAAGTAAAATTGATTAGTAGTTCTGCGGTCCCCGCCATTATGTCGAAGTACTGCATCACCCCTATTTTATTCACTTAAATGGAGAGGAATTGCTGGGGGCCCTTACGACGGCTGGACCCCGCTAACCCTTCTGCGCCGCGCCTGTCTCCTCTTCTCCTCTCTAACAATAAGTTATTTGAGTACTGTCTACTCGAGGCTTATAGAAGGTCCATGACTAAAAGTAAGTTTTCGGCTTTGCCTTGATTAAAAAGTGTTTTTTCTTCGGTCTCTTATTCCCGGACGATCCAGAAGTTTTGAAATGTTTGCCAGCAATTGTTCGTATATTAATTGAAAATAAGTAATTCAGTTTTTAAAGAAGGATTCAGAATAGTTCATCAATTGGTAATGTAAAGTAATGGTAATGTAATGTAAAGGACGAACGTTTTTAGCGATCAACGGGTCTGGAAGTTTTTTCTTAAATATAATATATATAAAAGGTTCACCAGAGCAAAAAAGAACCACCTAAAGAAATAAAAGAAATAAAAGGAAGATTAAAACAGGTAAATGGGCATCATCAGCAAACAAAACTTGGTAAAAAAATAAAATAAAAGCTTTGACCAAGACCCTGAAGTGTAATGAATAACCAAGGGGGTCTAATAAAGCAAATACATGAGTTCGTATTTTGAACTGACAGGCTACATAGATGTGAATATTTGTTTCTCTTAATCAAATTGTACTAACGGAAACGAATATTTTAATTTTTTAGAAAATACCATAAAAAAAACTTTATTTAAAGTCTTATAGTTTTTTCAGTAAATTTCCTCTCAGATTCCAATAGGAAAAATAATAAAAAATTCTGTTCATGCCAAGTGTGGGACACCTGTTAAAATATCTAAATACTTTTTCAGCCGTTAGATATAGATTTATATTGATACACACGATTTTTTAAGCCTAATTTAAGCTCAAAAACGAGGAATCGGGTCTTAAAATAGCAATTGATCAATCTTTATTGTCTTCAAAAAACCTTTCAGATGCCAGATCATGATATTTTGAAAAAATGCAATTTTAGGCCAAACAACGAGGGATTAAGGCGTTATATGATCATTTATAAATGTCTACTGAACTCATATATGTCTCAAATTATCATGAGAATTCAATATATAAAAAAAAATTACCTATTAGATACCATAAGTATTTAAAATTGCGTCCTAGCTCA
The DNA here is from genome assembly GCA_032273505.1 of Nanomia bijuga. Classification (NCBI taxonomy): domain Eukaryota; kingdom Metazoa; phylum Cnidaria; class Hydrozoa; order Siphonophorae; family Agalmatidae; genus Nanomia; species Nanomia bijuga. Next base: position 6,350 of record JAUKPT010001908.1, on the reverse strand, counting down.
AATGAGCGCCTTTCTTGAAAGGTAGAAATGTAAATGCGTGTCCTGGTCAAATGACCCCCCCCCCCCCAATAAAAAAACCTCTTAGGGGTCGAACATATTTAATTAATAGTGGGGGTACGACCATCAGTAAAAATATTTCATACCCCTACAATAAGATCATTTTTGTACCCCTACATTCTGATTTTTGCTTTCTTTGATAACATAACATTGGTATCCAGCAATGATGATTATTTTCGTATTTTAGTATCCGCGAGAATAATACTCACTCATGTCTGCGTCCACGAGGACATACCTTAGTTAGGAAATTTCTTTTAAAATTTGGACGCGCTAAACTCTCGGAAATGGGTTTCAATAAAAGATTTAAGGACCATTTTTTAAAGTAATAAACTGGAATTATTTGACATTTCTAATCTAATATGTAGTTACATATTGCTATCACAGAAAAAATATTTGATTGCATTGTAATACCTATAAAGCTCCATTATAATTACACCTATATAGTGAACACACACAATTGGGTGATATGGATTGGATGCTGCATGTATACTCAACTTGCTATCTCGACAATTACACTCGTTAATAAGCGATAAAAAATCTCTCAAAAACAGAGAACCAAGTTAGGGAAACTAACAAAGGTCAAGATATTCAAAAGTTTTCCTGAAAAAAAATTGAAAAAAAATTGATAGAAAAAAAATTAAGAAAAAAATGGGAAAAATATTTTGTACTCTTACAAACGATGGCAAAAAAAAATCCGTACCCCAAATAAAGGCCGCCAGAAATTTTTGTTACCCTCGAGAATATAACGTACCCCCACTACTGATAATAAATGTTCAACACATGAATTCTGCAAAAGGACACTCATTTGAAACTGTTTATTAGGGGTAATCATTTAAACCCTATTTTTCATGTGAAGGGGAATTTCTGCCTCCTGCGTAAGCCAGGAAAAAGATCATTGAAAAGGACGGAAAAAGCCATGAAAATGATCTCGGCTGACGCCTCGAAAACTTTTTAACAAAACCATGCTTTAATTTAAACTTAAAGTCTGTTACACAACATAAACAACAGAATAATTATTTTACAGTTGAAAAATTGTTTATTTTCAACGAATTTTGATATTTTCTTTTTTAAGATAAAAAAAACATAACATAAATGTGATTTTGATAAATTTCACTTCCATTTCCGGCGGTTTTTGGTTGTTATTTTCTATAAACAATAGAAAAATTATGTCACCATAGAAAAATTGTTAATTTCCATCAAATTATTTTATTAAAAAGTATCAAAAATATCTATCCTTACGATTTTATTAAAACTCAATCTCACTCACTTTTCTGTACACCTATTTTTTTATAAGAAACAAGGTCAGCTCGTCAAAAAATTAAGAAACTCCAGGGCTGAAATTTTCTAACCTAAGCAACTTCCAAAGTTTAATATTTCAATATTTTAAAATTAGGAGAAAAGAATATATACTGTAGTTCATAACAATTGTAATTTATGCAATGGAATGCTTCTTATACCAAACCAAAACATATCGGAAATTAAATGATGCTACTATTGCATTTAGAGAAATGGAATTTTTTGCGTGTGAATTTTCTATTACATTAAAAAACACGAGTGTTAAATGTTATTAAGGGTAAAATTAACAAGGATTCTTTTATTTCATTACACATGAAAAAAGATTGAAAATTAAGAAACATTTAAGAAACTTTGAGGGCTCAAATTGGTACTTTTTTAAGAAACTTTGAGGGCTGTGTGATTATTGAGTTTTTTATAAAAAAAAGTGTACGTTGGTTTATACAAAAAGAAACTAATTTTCACTAAATTCTTAAGGGCTCCCTCCACGACATTTAGGTTTTTCTATTTAGGGGCTCGATGTTCATTATTTATTCGTATTTTCAGTGTTAGAGTGTGAGATTAGAGACGAAATGAATTCGTCGGTGGGGATAGAAAGTTTAAAAACCCTAAGCATCAGCTTTCGCTTATTGAGAAATTGTTGGACGTTGGGATACTAAATTGAAAAATCTAAATGTTGTGAAGAGCCCTTACTCTCTATAGAAAACCATAATTAACTGAATAAATTCTTTAAAAAATACTAATAACTTTTTACAATTGTGTGTTTAATAATCATTTTCTATTGTTGATATAACAAAATGGGATTAAGATATACCATCTACCATCTTTTCATGTTGACGTCATTCGTTATTATACTCCATAGCTATAGTGGGACCTTTGGGTTAATAAGCTTGCAGAGCCCAGATCATCCAAAGTTAACCAGGGTATCAGTTATTCTAAGCTATAATATAATGCCCAAGAAACACTTCCATATCATTATTCTACGCCGAACAGTCCTTTTCAGCGCTTAGTCTAACTATTTCATATTACAGTGACATTAAAGTAGCTTTTTATTTCAAGTATTCGACTTTTTATTTTTGGAGATGCTAACACGGAAATTCAAAAATGTTTTTAACCCAATGTTTTTAAATTTACACGACACTATGAAATATTTGCTTTTTAAGAGGTAAATAAAAAAAGTTAATAAAAGAACATAGCAACTAAACATTTCCCTTTTTTCTGAAGGCCTTGGTTCCTCTTTTTAAATCAAACAAATCATAAACAAATTAAAAAGAAACAGATCACTAAAACTCGTTTAACCGGCTTTTTTAGTAACGTTAACAAGACGGTGCGGTAACGTGGTCATTAACATCTGTCGCTTCGTATTGTCGCATGTTTTGTTAGTTATCAAGTGAAAAAACCTCAGGTTATATAGAGGTCAAGTTCGACATTCAAAATCTTCACCGCAGAAAAACATAATTTTATGTGATGAAATTTGTTCACTGTAAATTTCTCTACGAATTTCTCTATGTACAGAAACTGCATCAAGAGTCACTAAAGATCGTACTTGTGAACAAATACCCGAGGGGTAAATCACTCCAAAAATCGCGTACGAAATTTCTAATTTTATAGATTTCTTGAAATCCCTAGTAATTTCTAGAGATTTCTGGGAAGTCTTCTTGAAAACTACTTTAATATTGGGTGACGAAAGAACAAAAATGAAAAATTGCAAAAATGAATAAAAGCAAGGAAAGAATAAAGAAACAGAAATAACAGAAGGATGACTTTTTAGGGATGACGACACTGGTTTTGATCTAGTTGGACTAGCTGTTAAAAGGGCACAAACAACAATATGTGTTCCATTAGCCAAATATCCGACAACATCTGCCAAAAACCTGAAATCTTGATAAAAATCCGACAACTTGATAAAAAGTGGGAGGAGCAACTGGATATCTGCACCGAAACAGTACTCTTTTTGATAAACCTTGAATTATGAAGTGAAAAGTTAAGAAGAAACCTTAGTAACTAGATTGTTTTCTCCAGACTTATCTACATTTCATACGGCTAGAAGAAAAAAAGAATATCAAGTCTTCTTTGTTGCTCTCCTACCTTACAATATGATTAATATTGCTTGTATCAGCTTTGCAGTGGAGATAGAAACCTTTATTTTTATTGATTTTGATATTTTACTTTGGTGTTTGATTATTGATTATTTATAAGATTTCTCAAATATTTGAAATGATTTGTCTTAGAAGTATGCTGATTTATCATTTTTTGAAAGTCAACTGCCGACCTAATGAAGGCTTAAAACAAACAAATCTCAAAAAGTTTTTTCCTACCTGAAATCGCTTGAACATCGCAACTTTTTTAATGAAAAATAAGCGTATGGCGGATCTGGCCCTTCTTCTGAGCACCTCCTGATTTCAGTCAAGATTGGTCAGATTTCAGGACTCATCAATGTTCTGCTATCTTAATTCTACTCATAAAAGAAATATTTTCTCTAAAATGAGTCTTCATGAAAATATCAATATGCAAAAAGTTAAAAAAACAGTCAAAATCTCGATCCAATTGATTTGATAAAACTTATTGCATTATATATGGCAATAAAAATATTCAACTCTAGTTAACGAATTAAATTTATATAAAAATTGTCTAGTTTGCTGTTTCGGGTTAAGAACAATGCTTCTTGAGTCTTGTGTGTAATAAATACCCAGGCCATCTATATATAAATTCAAAGTATTTTCGTGCAGAATAATCCTATTTTAGCCGTTTGCGAAAATTAATACAAGCGAAAATATAGTTTTCTTTGTTTGAATTCTAATCACCTTAACAAGCTTTTTTTAAAACAAATAAATTAAAAATAGATTATTGATAGTAAGTATAATAGGAATGGATAGTGTTGCTACTTATTTGATTAATTACGGCAGTTATCTAAAAATACGAGGAATCTGATTGGTCGATCTTTGATGGCTTCTCTCGGTTGCCAAAATCAATTATACCATGTGGTATAAAAATTTATTCCAACTTAATGTTGGTTGTAGTGAATTAACGGCTGAAGATGTTGCTCATTTTCTGTTTTTTTTTTCCCCTTTACTCAAATTAAAGAATCTACCTATTGCAATATAACTATTCTTCGCCATAATGTATCAGATGTTGCAGATTATGGGAATAGAGAGGATTAGAAAGGCTTCTCATAAAAAATAAAAAATAAATAATAAATAATATGACCAAAAAACATTGGACCCATAGTTACCTGTCATGTTGGCACTCAGTTCACTGAGCCGCTGGGGGTCCAAAAATTTAAAGATGGCGGATTTTTGGGCAAAAAAAAATCTAAATTATAATGTAAAGGTTTATTTTGACTTTTATTGTCTCTATCATATTCTTTACAATATATAATGCATAGAATAGTTAATAAATAATACTTTTGGTTTTCTAAAAAAATCAAAAATGGAAGATTTTAGGGCAAAATACACTATGTTTGCACTTTTTATCACATTAAATAATAGTGAAAAGATTTCTTTTGACTTTTATTGTCTTTATCATGTTTCCTACGATATAAAATGTGCAAATTATTTAATACATAATACTTTTGGGGTTCTAAATAGTAAGAAATGGCGGATATTTGGGCAACTATTTTTCAACTTTTTTGGACTTTAATCACAATAAATTATAGTGTAAAGTGTTTCTTTTGACTCTTTGATTTATCACGTTCCCTACAATATATAATGCAAAAAATAGTACATGCATAATACTTTTTATGATGTTTCTCATATCAAATAATGCTTAAAATAGTAAACTTTTGTGGTCTTGAAAAGTCAAAAATGGTGGGCAAAATGGGCAGAAATAGAGAGATGTAGATGTATAAAACGAATTGATTCGCGGAGAAGTTCAGGTAAGGATATCAAATCAAATCGTATTATTCACTAAGTTTACTTTTCTAAAAGCTCGATCTATCTAGGTTGTCATCAAACGAACGGAAAATTATTATAGAGATCCAGTTCATGTACATAAAAAGTGTCGAAATCGATTTATCAATAAACGTAGAATTAAAAATAATGAGCTTAGTGAAAAGAAGAAAAAATACTAGAGTAGAAATTTAACAGATGTTACTGCTTTATTTATTCTGAGAACCCAGCATGTCATATTAAATACTTCTTTTGTCAGATTTGCTACTCCTTAAACATCGAATTTGTTGTTCATGATTAAGGTTGCCATAATTTGAAAATATATGAGCGTATCATATAAATTTCCTTATCAGCAAAATCATGATCTATCTATCTATAAATTAAACAAAAGCAAAATGAAATTTAGATCCTACTTTTAATTTAGAATTTCTCTTATAATCTTATCGTTGCTTTTATGTCCAAAATTATAATATCAATAACCTACATAGATCAAGCGTTGAGCAAACTAACCTCATGAATAGTAACATCATTTAATCAATTTGTTTACTCAACTCTTAAGATATAAAAACATTGAAACAATTAAGATTTTGCCCACCATTCTTTACTTTTCAAAATCATAACGGCATAATGTGTTTATCAACACTTAGTGGAAAAATAGTGATTTTTGCCAAAATATTGGCCATTTTGACTTTTTATGACCCAAGAAGTATCATGTTTTTACTATTTTAAACGTTATAAATTGAAGAACATGATAAAGATGATTAGAGTCAAACGAAACCTTTATACAATGATTTTTTGTGGTAAAGTCCAAAAAAAGTTGAAAAATAGTAATTTTTGCCCAAAAATATGCCATTTTTAGTTTTTAAGTACCCGAAAATTGAATTTTGGTGAACTAAGTAGGGGAAAAGCTAATGCAGATCAAACGTTATCGTCATTCAATGAAAAAGAGTATTTTCCTTTTCCATATATAATCCTTATTTTTCTCACTTTTCAGCTTTAAGTGCCTATCTTAGGGCATTTTCCACAATTTTTACTTACTGTAAGGCTGAGTAAGTGTTTTATTATTTATGGAAAGTATGTTGATGTGACTTTCAAAGCAATTTCCAGCTTTAT
>JAUKPT010001906.1:0-14166 GCA_032273505.1 Nanomia bijuga | reverse complement strand
AAATACGCCGTCGCGCCAAAACGGGGGAATTGAGCTAACAATTAATATATTGATTAAAAACACTTTGAGAACGAAAAGTTTAATCAAATCAATAGTAAAAAAAAACACGTTAGAAATCTGACTAGGGCTTGAGCCTCTTTCGCCTACCCCTGGATCCGCCCTTGAGTGTCAGTAATTAAATAAACTTTACATAAATAAAGATCATCTTTTATTAAGTTTTATAGTGTAATCTGCGTTTAAATTGTAGGACAATACGTTTTCTTTCCAAATGTATTTGTTTTTTTATACGCCATTTTCTGTGGCTAGAGAAAGTGCAACGAGTTTTGATATACGCGGTCGCACAAGGAAACTTTATTTGTCAAAAACGGCAGTGCTTTTTAGCGTAAAAAGTTTGGCCAAAAATGTAACTTGACGAAGATAAAAGATAGTGGAGAAGTAAACATCATTGCCAAGCGATAAGTATGGTCATAGTAAACATGATAAGATTAGTTATGTAAAAGCATTTCCCTGGTAAAAGGAAGCAGAAGAATATTTTATATGTTTCAATGCATTTTTATTTTGTTTTATGTTTTAAATTTTAAATATGTATATTCTATAAATCCTTGAAAATATTTTTTGAAAGATAGTCCTAGTTACTCATATAGATGATAAAATTAATTATTATTTACAAATTCAGGAGAGACTGTACTTTAGATAAAAGGGTAAAAAAGTAGCTGTTATTAATAATATTTGGACGAATATAATAATGGTTGAAAGTAGTGTAGAAAACTGTGAGAAATTGTTGAAACAACAAAGAAATTGCAAGACTGAGAGAGAGTTTCATAAATGGTGTTGTTCGTTTTGAATAGTAACTAGTCAAAATGATACGTCTGTATGTGATAATAAATATGATCGGGGATAGGTATAAATTTCATGTAAGGTGCTGTTCGTTTTGAATAGTAGCCAGTTGAAATGATACGTCTGTATGTGATGATAAATATAATCGATCTAGCCCTGATACTCCTACTACGTACTAAGTGGTAGGAAAAAAATGCATCAGAGACACTCTTGAGCGAATTGGTCAAAAATTGGGGGAGTTAATGGCCATTGAATTTATACCTTTAAGACCTAAAAACTTAAAGAATATTAGATTTTTCAGACCTCTCTTATTAGAGGGTATAGCTTTCCATGAGGCTAATCTTGTTGCAACATTTGAAATTGTTACTATTTTTATTTCTTAAGATATCACTAAAAAGGTAAAACTATAGGTCATATTTTCAAGAGCTAAGAGTCTTAGAGGTATGATCTTAATTTGAGATAAGAGTGTTGTTGCATGTTGTTAAGATTTATGCCGGCAAAAGTTAATTATTTTGTAATACAGGCTATTAATCTATCGTTTACTGACTAAAGAAAGATTAACCAAACATTAACATAATTGAAACCTCTGTGACACAATCGCAATTTGAGTATTTTAAATCCTTACTAAACTGATGCTGTTGTCAACATTATTATGTTTTAGAACTTGGAAATAGGGAAAGCGTGGAAATATCAGAATTAAACGATATAAAGGAATAAAATGCATAGACTATTAGCTGTTATTATATCTTTTGTTAGAGTAGCCTTCGATAAAAATAATTGTTATAAATCATTCCAAAAAATACATTATTTTGTATGATTAATTTACAAGACGATTTAAAAGAGCAAGAAAATAATTCTTATCATATGAGAAGGAAACTACCCATTAACATTCTGAATGAAGTTTTTAATATAAAAAATCATGTTAGCTACATGTTAGTGCTTACTTCATAAATTCTTAACATTTCTCTGCATCCTCAAAAAATTTGCTTTCCATCGGAATGTATTTCAGGTAATTAAGACGTAATTTAAAAGTACTTCAAAAAATTGGTCTAAAAACTTATACGGCATGAGTAGAAATAGCCTTAGAGCATGAAATCAACTAAATCTTATGGACCCTATATATTTGGAACCAAACATGCTTTAACCATAACATTTTGCAGAGAGAACCTTAGATATTTGCAATCAAAGGAGAAATTTTCTTCTAAAGGAAATTTGTGAAATGTGCCATTTTTTCACTAAAAATGATCCATTTGAAAGAAAACCCTGTCCGATCTTACTCAATTAACACTTTAGACTTATTCAAAAAGTTTGAATAACTAACGACCATTCAAACACAAGTTATAATAAACCTGTCAGTGACATATATGGTCGTGTATATAGTTTTAAGGTACTTTTAAGGTACATGGTCTGGAAATATTGTTTCATCATTATTATAGACCAGCGGGTCAGAGTGACAACACGACAGGTAACTATGGTGTCCAATCTTTTTTTAAGTCATTTTAGGTATGCTGATTACGAATATAACCGGTAATTGGCGTGAATAGGAAGTATTTGGCCATTATTAGCCATAATTGGCCTGATTTTGGTCTATTTCGGTCCATCTTAGTATAAAGTGCATTTTCGAAATGTGTAATACACCAATTCAAGATGTTCGATAGGGTAACAAAAGATATTATACTGAACAAGATATATTTAATTAAAGGAATAACAACAAACCATGATTAGTTACAAAAGAAGCTCACCAAATATTCATAGAACAGTCTAACATATTTTTACGTTGATAAAATTGATTAATTATTCTTTTATAAAGAATAGACAATATTTGAATAAATGTTCAAACATGATACTTTCAATTAAATTACACTAATAATTACTAATTTTTACCCCATCAGTTAGTGTCAAACCCCTACACGGCCTACATGTTGAATGGTGTATTCTAAATTCGGATTAGATAGCTGGATTGGGCATGAAAATTAAATAAAAAAATAGTATGATTTGCTATGTTTGGAGTTCTGCTTCAAGAGATAATTAAATTGAAATTAGCGAAATTGGCAAAATTACGCTAAATTAGCAGTTTTCTTGAAACTTTGAACACTAAAAACTCCTGATCATGTCGACACTGCTCACTTAGCCGATGGTCTATTATCGCAAATAGTTATACTATAAGGACATTCAAGATCATTACATTTTCGTGATACAATGCTTTTGATAAAATTCTGCGCACTTTCTTCGGTAAATGAATATAAATCATATCCAAGTGCACGTCAAAGATGTTAAATTTGTTGTATGTTTAAAGTTGGAGCTTGAGAAAAACCCTTCCCTGAACATTTTGTGGAGACTCAAATATATGAATTAAATACATGTATGCGGATGTATTTGAAATAAAAAATATTAATGCGGATGTTTTAAAATAGATTAAATCGTTAAATAAATAAATAGTATAAACTGTAAAGGGTTGCAGGGACAGAAGGCAAAAGGCCAATCAGGTGTAAGTCTCCGGTTCGCCAGCGAAAGGTTTTTCTTTGCTTTCTCATTTTTCTTTCTTTCTAGAAACAACGTGCTTACTGCCATGACATGAAATAAAATCATCAACAGAAACTTCCTAGATAAAAACAACGACTACTACAACAAAATAAAAAAAATACTTGTAATACAATACAGAAAAACACAAAAAGAAAAATATACATATATAGTCAACACTAAAAACTGAAAAAATATATAAAAGATAACATGCTTGCTATGCTATGTTCGCGGGGGAGATTACAAGGAAACTGGGGGTTTGACGAGGGGTTAGCAATTAACATTGATAGGGACTATGAGAAACGCTCAGTTTCGTTTAGGTATGTTATCGTAGCTTTAAGTAAGTTTCTGTTTTCAGCAACAGAAAAACTCGCGTTAGATAAAAAGGTTCGGAGTTAGCAAGATGATTTAAATTCTTTGGTATTAGTATAGTAATGATTGTTGTAGCCAACTTTGCCCTTTGTCGTGCATATAATGAATATGAGAAGAAAAAATGTTTAGTATCTTCAGTTTCGATACCACAGAGACAAATGTCGTTTGGAGTGTCTTCGAAGTTGTGTTGAAGTTTGTGACTATTTAGCGGGCTAAGACCAACTCTAAGCTGAAAGACTAAACGAATGCCGATACGATCATGGATTCCAAAGATCAATTTAGGACGGCATAGTTTAGAAAGTAGGGATGAATATATTCCAGTTATTAATTGCATCGGGAAAAATGAATTTTTGAAACGATTTGTTATAGCGCACAGAATATTCGAACAAAGGAGGACTGATTCCGTCTTGAACTGGACGTTGCACAGTTATTCTATCCTTAAGGTACTGGGAGTGGAGTTATTTACAATTTTATAAAAACAAAGGATGTATTGAATTATTTCAACCTCTTCCATAGAGACTGAGAATACTTGATCCATGACGGTAGCTTTTGGAGTTTCAGGGTAAATTGCATCGCAGTAATCCAAGTGAGGTCTTGCAAACGATCTATACATAAATTCTAGTGTCTTCATAGGTAGATATTTGGAGAGGGATTTAATACAACCTATAACCTTTTTTTCTTTCATTCGTTTTTCGTTTAAGTGTTTTTTGAATAAAAGATTCGGCTGGAGTGTGATCCCTAGATGCGTTTGTTGATCCATTCTTGAAACTGGTAATTGTGAGAAGAACAGAGGTGGGTGATTTAGCTTTTGCACGAAAAAATGACCTCGGTAGCTTACTTAGATGGATCGGGATTGTAATCAAGTTTCCACTGGTATGCCCTTTGCTAAAATTTTATCAGATCGTTATTCAATTCTATCGAGGACAGGACTGGGTCAGTCACAATTGAGTACATTATGGTATCATCAGCGTAGAATTTGACATTGGATATATCATTATTATCATTGGATATATCATTATGCAGATCGTTTATATATAGAAGAAATAACAATGGTCCTCATACAGAGCCTTGGGGAACACCTGATTCGTTGTGCAAGTATTTGGATCAAAATCCTTCGATAACAACGCGTTGACATCTGTTATCTAAGTAGTTCTAAAATAATCCTAGAAGAGCTCCACTCACACCATTTTGTTTATGCCATACTTTATCAAAAGCCTTTGAGATATCCAAGACAGCCCGCACCTCAGCTGACTTTTTATCCTCGAAACATTGGTAGTCATGATTTTATTTATAAGATAGACCAGCTGATTTGTTGTGCTGTCACCAAACCTAAAACCAGATTGATGCTTGGTGATTTGTTGATGTTACAAGTTGAGTACAATTTCTCAAAGACAATCTTCTCAATTTATTTTTCTTCATATATTTTTCTAGAAAAACAACATGCTTTACTGCCATGACATAAAACACGTAGATAAAATGAAAAAATTATGCAATACAAAGACAATGATGGAAAAGAAAATACAAAGAAAACACATAAAAATACAAAACAAAAAAACTAATATCGTGGAAAAATGAAGAAACGGTTGTCGTAACTGGGAAGGGAGGGGAGGATATTTGCCTTACTTAGAAATATTTGACAAACTATGAGAAACGTTTAGTTTTCTTAATGAATGTTATTGTCGCTTTAATTATGCTACTGTTTTCGTGATCAGATAAACTACTGTCACCATATAAGTACAGAGACACAGAGTTTGCGAGGTGGTTAAAATTATTAGGTGTTAGTATGATAATGATTTCTGCAGCTAAGTGCGCTCTTTGGCGCGTGTATAATGGACATGAGAAGAGAAAATTGAGCGTGTCTCCAGTCCCAATACCACAAGGACACGTGTCGACAGGGGTGATTTCTTAATGGACTGAGCCCAAGTCTAAGTTGGAAAATAGAGCGAGAGCCAAAATAGTCGTGAATTCCAAATATTGATCGGCGCTTCGGTCTAAATAAGTTGTTCAGGTGCGCTTTTCAGACAGGGAAAGATGGCATAGTTTGAAAAGATGTAATAAATCAATTCCAGTTTTTGGTGGCATCAGGAAAGAATGGGTTTTTATACCTGTTAGTGAAGTTAATCCGTCCCGGCCTAGTAAAGATAGGAGGGGCATCCAAATTGACTTGGAAGCGCTGAGCTGGAAGCTTGTCTGTGCGATATCGAGGAGTACAATCGTTTACGATTTTATGCAGTAGTAAGGTACGTCGTATCAGACGTCTGTCTGATAAGGATTTTCATCCAAGTTCATCATAAAGCTTAGAACTACTAGACCTATTCCAAGCCCCTGTTACTACAAGTGCTGCATCGTATTGAAGTTTTTCAATTTCTTCCATCGGTATAGAGAGGGACTGACCAAGTGCACTTATTTTTGAGGGTTCATGATTAATTGTGTCACAGTAGTCTAAGTGAGGCCTTATAAAGGACTTATAAACTGAGTCAAGTGTCTTGATTGGTAAATGACGTGATAAAAGTTTGAGACTTCTGATGATCTTTTTAGCTTTAGATAATTTTTGCTGGATATGTTTTTTAAAGAGAAAATTTCTATGAAGTGTTAGACCAAGGTGTTTCTGATTTTGTTTCGTTTTCGTACATGAGAATATAATTTCCACAGCTTGCTTCGTGGGGTCAGGATTAAACTGCATTTTCTATTGATGTGCCCAACGTCGAATGAGTTCAAGATCATTATTTAAGTCATTTGCTGAAGTTACTGGGTTTTTGACTAGAGAGTAAAGCATAGTATCATCAGCAAAAAAAATAATTTTGGATTCAATGTCATTGATGTAGATAAGGAATAATAAAGGACCAAGGACAGACCCTTGAAGAACTCCTGCACTGACTTCTGCGTATGCAGAAGAATATCCGTCTAGAACTACGCGTTGCTGCCGGTTATGGAGATGACTCTCAAAGAAACGTAAGAGATTCCAATATCCTAGATGTTAACTCTCTCAAAACTCTCTCTCAAAACGTATTTTTGAATTTGTCGTTTCTGGTTGTATTGCACCTAAAAAACAATTAACTTTTGGATCTACATCCTAAATTATTTATAAGAAACAAAGTTCTTCGTAACACTCCAATTAAAGGATAATCAACTATCATCCCTTCACCGAAGAACCATTTACGAGGTACCAAATCTCCGAAACAGGATCATCGCTGTTATTTGAACAATGTTTTAGCACAACTTAACGTTGAATGTGATGTTAAAGCAAAGCAGACTGTGTTTTCAATAATGAAACAATTGCAAAACCAGCCTCCATGTGTCTTAACTTAAATATTTATTGGCATAACATTGATTTGGCTAATATACGCCGGTAAAATGAGGGGAGGAAACCTTCGATTAATCAAATTGCACTGATGAAATCAACTAGCGAATTGGGTGAATTTGGGAAATAATATTTCATAACATTCGACCTTAAGAACTCCCAACAGGTATTTTAAGCAAGTGCATCGTAAAAAATGAGAATTTGTTCATAAAAAAGTTGAAGCGTCAGCATAACGCTCCAAATTCTGATTAGAAGCGTCAACGTGAAGTTTTGAGCGTTTTTGACATGAGATTTTCAAGCCATCTGAAATATTCGACATGGAGAAATTGTCCTTCTCATAATATTTTGATTACATTAAACTATGTAACAACCATGAAATATAACAAACAATATAGACATTTAGACTTTTAACTTACTATAAAGAAATATTGCTGCATTCTTTACTACATTTCAGTTGAGGTACTTCCAGGTCCTGTTACCTTTGATATAATAAACTTAAGTGAAGCTTTTTTCACATAGATTTCAGCTCGTTGTATACTCGCATGGCTTCATACAGTCATTTTGTATTAGGGCCGTTGGACTAACAAAGATTAGCACCATTAGAACCAACGGCGATGGTATTTTGGAGGCGCTGTAAAACCCCATACGGGATTCCTCTCTAAATGTGTTTATATTTGCCTCTTTTAAACGCTTTAAAATTGCATTTCCAGAACTTAAAACATCTTACAACAGCTAAGATAGACGATTGAGTTTTAAAACTCAATTGACGACCCTAATTTGATGGTTGTATGAACCCCTGACTGGCTAGTTGACACCTTAGGAAACTGCAGCAAGACCAAGGAACGTATTTTTATCATTCCGTTCTGGTTAAGTTATTGTTCTTCTGTATTATGACTAACGTATGTTTACCTTAGTTTGAACGGGATAGCATATTAGCCTATTAATTTAGCTTATTTTTTGACACTAACTCCAGTTTTTTTTTACTATTTATTAACCAATTTTTACAAGCAAGGGCTTTTTAGAAAGGGAATAAGGAACTTAACATTGTTATATAAAAAAATCTAAATCTAAATCTAAAAAATCCGCTGAAGCCGTGCAGTCAATTATACGTAAAGATACGTAAAAATATTAGCTATTAAGCAATTCCTTTGAAAGTTACAGAGCTGGAAGTAGACATGCTTTGTATTTCTATAGAATGTATCAAAAAGACTAACTCCTGATAGAGGAGTCCAAATGACCTGAAACCTTGCCAAATGGTGTTAAACTAAATAACCTTGAGGTCAGACAATAACAGTGCATTACTTTCCTTCTATATCTTGTGTTATTAAACAAAGAAACAGTGCGGCCAAATTAGGGTCCGTTTTAAGAAGTTCGAGATTGACTTACTTTGAAACGTTATTATACTGACCACCTAATTCATAGTTGTTATATAATATTGTTATGAAACGCATTTTTCGTGGCAGTAATTTCCAAGGGTTTTTGTGGGTTACCCAGAAGAATTTTTGGAAAAATGTCCTTCTCTCTGTTCTCTAATATATGTCCCGCTTATTAATTTTTGAAAAAGATTCCACTTCAGACATTTTTATTCCATTCTTATTAGTTGACAGAAGGTTCCAAGCAACAGCCATATTTAAAAGTTGGTTTTTCACTGAGATAAGTCTAAAAATGTGATTTGGGGCCCAAAATGTCACAAATTGAATTTTATTTTTTAATGTGTCGACTCATCTAAACTATTTTAAGTCAGCTTTTAAGAGTTAATAGGGGGTGGTGAAGTTAGAAAACACAAAAAAAGACCATGTTACCATAATGTGAGAAACTTTCGGTAGAGGAAACCTTCGGATCAGATCAAATTTTCGCAGTAAATATATACATACAGTATTCTATAAATTCAGCTATAAGTCAAAAACATTTTAACGAGAAAGTTCCTGTGACATAAGTTTCTCACTTTAAAGTAGGAAATAAGATAAACGTAACAAAAATGATACCTGGCATAATGAAAACTTCTTATTAAATCAAATCCAAGATCTTTTCTTCAGGGGCAAATTTTAAAACACAGTTTGCATAACTATATTAACATTAATATTTACACAGTTATGCTGACTGAGTTCCAATATGATTTGCCTTGCTTAATCTTTAGTAAAACTGATTTCCGGCTGCATTAATATCCAACAATATAAGTTACCGCAAAAATTGATTAAATGTATAAATGCATTAGTGGAGTTGTTTTTCTTTTGTAAAGACAGTACAAATAGAATGCAGATCAACTGGAAAATGCATATTAACTGGATTTCAGTCCATCATTCTACAAATTTTTTTTTCAGTTTAATAACTTGTTCTCAAATTTCTCTCTCAATTAACTTAACAATATTTCCCACATTAAACCAAATATAATATAATTACTTAATAATTATTACTCTTATGTACTTAATTGTCTAATAAACAAGGGAGGTTTCCTAGAGTAAACTACTTTTACCATTTTACTTAACTGAAAAAAACATATGATATAAATCGAGAACTATTGATTCAGGGTTGCCACCAAATTTTTGAAGCCAAATTTAGGGGCATATTTAGGGTAAAAAATTTTGCCAATGATGATCTAAATAATATTTTTAGCTAAAATAACACTTAGTAGAGATCTTAAACCTTTTAATACCTTAAGCGTACTAATTTTCATGAATTTTGCAAAAAATCTTTTTAGAACTGATTTGCGAAAATTAATACACAGAGAATTTTTTTTGAAATGTCCATCCGCAAAAAAAATAAACGTAAAAATTAGTATGCTTTAGGTATCTCAGAGCTGATAGTCATAGTAAATGCAAACTAATAAATATTCTGGCACATTCTAACTTTTTACAACACAAGTAATGCATCATCTTTGTATACTTAATTTCATTTTAGGGATAATTCGGGGTATTTTGGGGTTTTTGGGGTCTGGTGGCAACCCTGGGAGTGGAAAGATAAAAACAGAGACAGTGAGATCAATCATCTTGTAAACTAACCATTAAATAATATGCTACAGTATCAGTCTTAGTATATTTCAAAACTAACAATAAAAAATATTATTTGAAAATAACTGTAATACTAATAGAGCCTAAAAAATAATAGAAAAACATTTAATTTAACATTTATCAACATTATTCAACAAGATTGAATTCTTCGTCACAATGTGACTGCCTTATTATTTTGAATTTTGTTGCACTTGTCGAAAAATGTTGTGATCCCCCAGCCCTGGGGGAGGGGGGCTTAATATTTTTTACATGTTGAAAAGTTATGTACACCCAAAATTATTGCCAGGGAACTGAAATTACTTCCAATGCCCCCAACACGTCAAAAAATGTTACTACATAAATGTTACTACATAATAAGAAATACTCAAATTCTTATAATACATACATCATAAATTGCATCGCTTAGTTCTAAAATTGTGCTAACTGACGTTTTTCAAAATTCATGAAAAAAGTGGTTTAAGTTTTTTGCAAAATTAATGTTTCTTTGTAGTTAGGACATTTTTGAATAATCAAAAAATAATTCTGTAGTTAGCACTAAGTAGCTCTGAACAGAAATTGACAAATGACAAATCAAACCATGTAAGAATCTCATTTTTTTTTAAAAATGTCAGTTAGCACAATTTAGAACTAGAGCGATGATAAGATATGACTTATACTACTAGTTTTAATGAAAGAACCTAATAAAATAACATTTCTGTTTAAACCAGCTCTGTTTTCAACATAAAATATCTACATAAAAATTTCCTTCTAAATTACAATAATACAATTCACGTAACTACATTATGACATAATGACATAATTAGCATATTGTATAAACTAAAATTACTAAATTTTAACAACTTTTTAAATCTCATATATTGGTTTAATTTAACAAGCATGAGAGTGAGTGATGAAAAAAATATGAACGTTTCTTTAAGCTAGCGTAACTCCATCTACCCCCTTATTTTTATTCCAATTTTAGCTGTTATAGCATAAAAAAATATTTTTCATCTTTCAAAAAAACAACTGAAATCAGTTAAATGAGGGTCTCTCATGCCTGAATTTTGGTATGGATCTGATTATGATAAAAATATGTTACTACATAATAGGGAATACTCAATTTCTTATAATACCTAAATCATAAATTACAACTGTATATAACGTTGCTCTAGTTCTAAAATTGTTCTAATTGACGTTTTTCTAAAGTCAAGAAAAATGTGTTTTAAGTTTTTTGCAAATTGACTTTTCTTTGTTGTTAAAACATTTTTTAATTGATCAAAACAATAATTCTATAGTTAGCACAAAGTAGCTCTGAACAGAAATTTACTCTAAGAGCGGCAATAAAATATGACTTATAATACTAGTTTTAATGAAAGAACCTAATTAAAATAACATTTCTGTTAAATCAAATCACCAGCTCTATTTTCAACTTAAAATATCTACATAAAAAATTCCTACTAAATTACAATACAATTTATGTAACTACACAATGACATAATTAGCATATTAGACATAACTTTGTATAAACTAAAATTACTAAATCTTAACAACTTTTTTTAAATCTTATATAGTAGTTAAATTTAACAAGCATGAGAGTGAGTGATGAAAAAATAAAATTAAAGTTTCTTTAAGTTGGTGTAAATCCACCCTTTTTTCATTCCAATTTAAGCTGTTATAGCGTAAAAAAATATTTTTCATCTTCCAAAAAAAACTGATATCAGTTAAATGAGGGTCTCTCATGCCTGAATTTAAGTATGGATCTGATTGTGATCAGTGCCCATCCCAGCATAACTTTCCTGATGATACAGTATTGGCTCTCTCAAAATATGCTTTCAACTATATTACTGAATGCTTTGGTAAACATCTAATTGAAAGTCATAAGCTTTATATTCCTAACTATGCAGCTCTATAGAAACATCGTGAAATGTAGGATGATGCACTGATGATAGAAATATTTCTCATAACAGCAAAATACCAAAAAAAAAAAATATAATAATAATAATAATAATAATAATAATAATAATAATAATAATAACAATAATAATAACAATAATGTCATGCTAGTGAATAATTCAGAAAAAAAACTATGAAACCTTTAGTGTAGATAAGAGATGTAAAAAGATGAGAAAAAAAGTGGAAAATATACATAATTGATTTTGTTGAAATTTAATGATCAGACTAAACAGATAACACCCCCTCCACCCCCCACCCACTGCACAACACCCCCCACATCCCTTCATCAACACACACACACACACACAACTTAGACAGATAGACATTGCCAAAGACCTGTTGTGCAGATAAAAAAAGGTGTATAGACTAGCAACTCAGTGAGCTAAGTGTCAACATGACAGGTAACTATAGGGTCTAATGTATTTGGTCATTTTAGGTGTGCTGATTACAAATATAACCGGTAATCGTTGTGAATAGGAAGCGTTCAGCCATCATTAGCCTTAATAAGCCTTGTCTTATTTTAATGCCTAAACAAACTATCTAAACCAAATTAAGAATTAAAAATTTTGAAAATGTATTTTATACTGGATTGGACCAAAATGGACCAAAATTAGGCTAATAATGGTCGAAAGCTTCCTATTCGCACTGATTATTACCAGTTATATTTGTAATCAGCACACCTAAAATGACCAAAAAACATTGGTCCTCATAGTTACCTGTCATGTTGACACTGAGCTCACTGAGCTGCTGGTCTAAAGTATCAATGAGCTCAAAAGTGGTAATTTCAACTACTCTAAAATATTGAAGAAATTGGGTAGTCAGTTAGTACCTGACGAAACTAAGGGTCAGGGATTATCTCAAAACTTTGTCTATTTTAGACAGTTGATTGGTTAAATATTACTTCAAAAATTACTCAAATTACTCAAATATTACTCCCAAAAATGTCACTATTTGATTTTTTCTTAAAGCCAAAAATGATATATTTTTAAATCAATCTATCAAAATCTTGATAACATTCAAGTAATCAATAGTCTAAATTAGACAAAGTTTTGAGATAGCCCCTAGGATCTATTTTGCCCTGTTGTGTTTTGATAAAAGCCTCTGAGAAACAACAATTTTTTGGTAAATATCACACATTGATTCATCACCCTGAATATCTTGCATAGTTGGTGGGGACATGTCGTGGTTAACAAAAAAAGATCTTTCCTTTTTCTCCATCTCCTGCTTTAGAATGCCTAATTTGGATGAAACTTGACTTAACAAATCATTCTCTAAGAGTTCCAGTTCTTTTCTAACACAATCCTGATTAGAATTAGATTCCTTTAGATCTGCATACTTTTTTATGAGTGGTAGATGATTTTCAAGAACAAAATAAATGGATTTTCCTTCTTTTGATGTAATATCAGATTCCATGTTGATTTCAGACAAATCAGAAAAATAATGATTCTCGTTTTGAATCAAAGTGAAACTATTGATATCAACATCTTCAGAAATATCATCAGGAAGTTCCTTAGCAATTGACAAAGAAACTTGGATATCTGGATCTTCTACATTTATATAATCAGCTAAAAACTTTGTACTCCTACAGGAAGGGATCTCGTTCTCCTTATGTGTGTAAATCTTATTTGTAGGGATACTAATATTATAATTTAAAATTGATAACCAATGTCTTTTCAAGTCATTTTGTACAGTATCATTATCAGAGCTTCGGAAGTGGTGCATTTTCGGAACACAATTAAAATTATCAGGAGCCTTAGTAACATCAAAAAATTCAATACCAAAGTCTGTTTTCTCCCACCAGATATCCTCACCAAAAATTAGAAAATCAGAAATTCGTTCTAGGTGAGATTGCCAATCATCTGAATTTGCATTGATATAATGATATGTGAAAAGTGAATTATATTGCATATCTTCTACTAACTTCCCTAATGAGGCAATTTTTCGAAGAGCAGGTCCTTTAGACTGATCAAACTCATACTTATCTTTACATGATGCTTCAATGCGTTGCCTTATAATTAGATTGCCAATCATATGACCAGGGTGGTAATTAGTGGTATTTTTAGTTATGTTTTTAATAGTATTAAAAAAACGTTCTTCTCCTTCACAATTTATTGACTCGCCACTAACCAATCTATACTGCATAGGGGCATGAACCAATAAATTATGTTTATATTTACCATAAAGCTTTTCTCTCGT
>JAUKPT010001905.1:0-14168 GCA_032273505.1 Nanomia bijuga | reverse complement strand
ACCCGACGGACTTACAGCCTAACGATTGTAGTATCACACTTCAGTTGATGTTAACTAGCCTTCAATAATTCAGAGAAGTGTTGATTTTTTGTTGGCGCGACTGGGTATTGAACTCAGATCGCACGGTATCTAGTAATGATAGGTGTGACTCTTAACCGCTCGGCCATTCATCCGCAATAGAAATAGAAATTTAAGTTTGAATTAACAAAAAAAAAAAGCATCAAAAAATAGAACAAATCGAATAAGAAAATGAAATATGATTTACCAATATATTATCAACTTTCTCAAATTTTCTCAAATAGGATTGAAGCTGGATAAATCTCGAGTGAATCGTCAAGCAGTTTTTTAGTTATTCTTTTTGACGGAGAAATGAATAATGATATCTTCTTGACAGAAGCTACGTATGTACTTCTTTTTCATTGTGCATCATTCTAATCTAATAATAATTCCTGCATAGAAAAACATTTCTTTGTTACTATCTTTTCTTTTTTCCATCCTTCCTTCTTAAGATTCGGTTCATTTTTCTTCATGTTTTCTACTGATACATTCATCAAACTTTCTACTTTATTATTAATTCTTTGTGTTTAATCAAAATGCTTTTTCTGGTGCTTAGAAACTGTTTACTTATTAAATCTGTTTTTTCAAACTATATTTCCAATTTATTATTTTTCATCTAGAAGAACACGAAAAAAAAAACATCCAAGAAAACAACATTTTTTACAACTTAAAATAATTATACCAAAAAATACCAAATACGAGAGATAATATTAATTCCATTTGTATAAAAAGTCAACCTAATAATTATGAAAATCAAAATAAACACCCTCTACAATACTTTCCACTACGATAGATCACTCTTGTTACATGTTTCACGAAATATTTTGTTACTAAAATTCGGTTTCTAATGTTCAAATTAATGTCTTGGATACGTGTTAACGAACAAAAAACAAAGTTTAATGAAACAGCACATTGGCTTTAATTAAAAACTGATGTTTTTCAATTATTTCTGGTTGGAAAACTGCGTTTTGCAAGAACTCTTTGGTAAATATAACACCAAAATAGTAATTTGACTGGCATATATTTTACATCCTGCAATATGTTTTAAAAGAAGGCATCTTTCTTTTATTAGCATACCAGCCAATCTAACTAAAAAGTAAATACGGGCATTAAAAGCTACAAAGAAGTGAATTTTAGGCATAAACCTGATAAAGGTTTATTTGATAACAATGTTATTGATTTTGGTCAATTTCAACTGAGAAATAGAAAAAGAATGACTTGGTATCAAGAAAAGTATTTATTACCAGATTCAACGGTAAATATTTTGGCCAAAAGTTCTTATTTCTTCCCCCTCCATTTCGTTATTTTGCTTTATTTCTTCCCTGTTTTAGGGTGCGAAACAATAGAAATCTCTTTATTTCTTCCATATTTTCCTAATTTTGCTCATTTCTATGGTCTAAGAGTAATGAGATCAATTGCTCGACTTATGTTTATGTTTACTGCTTCCTTTGATAATGGAAATGTATGAAACATCTTTTCGAGATTGATTTTGTTTTTCTTATTTTACTAAAGGGAGTAATTATATTGATGAAACCCCGGTTTTTGGACGTTTTTTTTCCTTTAGGCAGAACTTAATTTCATGGCCAAAGTCTTTACCAATACATGTTAGGTACATGAAAAACACTTGAGGATACTTGGACATCTCATTTCTAGTTATTGGTCTATTTTAAAATGATTGAAATAACACCCATGAATGTACTTGATAGAATATAAAAGATTTCTTTAGTAAGCTTCTAACGCCATATTGGATCCAAACACTCCTCAAAACGTTTCACTAATCAATTTATGTTACTATTACCTTAAGTTGCTTTTGACTATAAGTAAAGCTTATACGACGCTTATTTTTATGACGTCTTTTTCAAAAATCATCATGTGGTTACTTCCTTACTACCTAAGTATATGTTACCGTAAAGCAGCTTTCTTACAGGAATTTTGAGACTCCTCTTTTACACTGCTATTGCCATTGTTTATATCAATACAACTAAAGTAGAATTCAATATCGGCATGTTTTACAAATACTACTATGCGCTCTAGGTATCATTACCCCGTTCAAAATTATGTATATATTTTTTTCGTATTTCATTCGGAACGGCATCTAGATTAAGGTCTAAAGCAGGTAAATTTTGAGCATATTTTCAAAACCATTTTCCCCTATTTCCCTTTGTTTATATATTCTGAGAACAAGTGTCTTTGAAAAAGTTGGATTGAAGTTTAAGAATATATTTTCGAATTTTTCTCAATGGATCAGGTTCGGTGGAATTTTGAGCAATCTCCGAAAATATTTAACATTTATTGGGGTTACACACCGGAAAAAAACCCGGAAAAAATCACATTAGTGCGAAGATAAGACCTAAATCTAGGGAGTACCCTTCCCCGATTTTTTATTTTTTATTTTTTAGTGATAAAATGAAGCAAATGCACAACCGCTTCTAGTGTTTTTTTTATCTTGTATAAATCACCCATATTTTTGACAAGACAACAGCGTTTTGTGGCGAAATGAAAAAGGTTAATCAAAAATCAAAAAAAGGCACTTCCTAGATAATTTATCTATGAATAAGATACAAAAGTTCGTTTGACAAAATCACTTTTTATTTCTTCTCTAACCTCAATAAACCACTTTTCATTTCTTTTGAATTTGTCAAAACGTAGATTTGGTCGATTTGCAGGAAGGAGAAGAGAACATAAGATTAATGTAATGTAGTTAGAAAAAAATTATCAATTAAGAGTAATCTCAGTACAAAATAGAAATTACAGTTAGGCGTGGTAGGTCATCTTTCCCAATAATTATTCAAAAAGTTAAAACTCTATTTAATCAGAAAATATTTTGGAATGTGGATAATTTTTAAATCGTTACAATAAAGGCATACAAGTAATGACTTTGAATTAAAAAGAAAATCAGTCATAGCACTTTATGACTTATATCACTCTTCCTCCTCGAGAGTTTTATGAGTACCAATTGTAAAAAATCGACTCATCGAATTCACCTCTGCTTTAGACCTTAAGAAGGTAAGATTATTCATCGTTTCACTATTCTGTGTTCCGAGGTTTCAAAAAGTGTGCAATTTTATAAGCGTGCAATTAATGATTATATTGAAACGATTATCATACTTTGGATCTGAATTGTCGTCAGTGCCTCCCATGAAGACCTTCTTTTTTAATAAGAGCAATTCCTTTTAAGACGTAATTGGCCCTATAACGTGTTTAACTGGATTCAAGATGAGGGTAAACACTCTTGAAAGTATTTATTCAATTTTCAAAATTTCCAAAACCTTGTGTTTATTAAATTTTTAAGACAATCATAAATCGTTCAGATCCACCGCTGATGATTAATCACCAAAATTGCACGCTTTTTTATATCCTGGAACTGTGACATCACCCACTATTGACCTGTTTAATAAAGAAGACCCCTAACTTCAGTATATAAATCAGCCAATATTCTGAGAGAGCCAAAATTGTCATTACATCAAACTTTTTAAGTCTGCGCTCAGAGAAAATTCTTCGTTTATTCCAGGGCCTAGTATGGGTATAAAGATGGTTTTATATTAATAGGCTTATCTTATATGTGTGAGTAAATGCACACATCCCGCCATATAACTATGTATGTACGCATCGAAGGGTTCATGTATAAACCATACCTTCTAGGTTACGTAACGTATGGTCTAACCATTTTTTTCTCATCAATTAGAAAATATATAACTCCCTTCATATTTCCAATAAGCGAGAACACATCTTAAAAGACATTACTAGTGTTTGGCTTTCACTTAAATATTTCTCTTACGGCATTTTTCTTCTCTCTGACCAAGACACTTTGTATACAAACTAAACTAAATTCACAGAAGACATTAAGATTTTCTTTTTTCAAATGTTCGATCAAATTTAAAAAGGGCTTGATAAATTTAATTCACTCAAACGAAGAGACCTAATTCACATCTGCTTTCTAAGTGTTGCCACAAATAAAGTTGTGCAGAATAAGATATAAGCCTCATAGATATATATATGCTGCACGTGCTCTAGTAGACCCAGGGAATGGCATTTTATCGCTACTTATTGGTAGCCACAAACAAACCACACCAACAACGAAACAAGACTGGGCGCAACAAAGAGATGCGATATAATTATGTCACAAAAGTAAAAAAAAAAAATAAACAGAACTTTTAAAAACTAGCAGGTAAATTTCGACTTTGTTTACGATAATACAAATGAAAAGGTATCAAATATGTATTTACTAGGTGTTGTACTCGGCCTCTCGTTCTGTATGTAATTTTGAGTATATCCCATTTCTTACTTCCAAAATTTAATTAATTTCTTGCATTCTTGTTTTGTATAATTCATTGTGTTTATGGGATATAATTTGGGCTCAATTTTCGTTTTTTTTAGTCCGCTCTATATTAGAAGCGGATTTATAATGAATAATTCTACCAAATACTGTTGAATTGAATGACTATTGCTATTATAGATGCTTTAAGTCGTTCCACATGGATACCCCCGTACAAGTAGGTGAAGTGCTAAGCAAATCTAAAATTCAAAGCATAGAAAAGAAATGAAAACTAGAATACATGAAAAACTTTAACAGTTGAAAAAAAGCCTTTTTTTTTCACTGTAATTCTTTACAGACTTACAAACAAGTAGTCAGGTTGGTAATTATTGTAGTTGTATAAATGACCGTTTATCATATGGCAAAAATAAGTCAGTTCTATTTGGTTCTTTTCGGTTCCTTTTTTTTAAAAACATTTTTTTCTAAATGTTACTGAAAAATTGGGGACGGCCGATGTAATTAATGATATGGACTACTAGATATTGAGAAATCGATGTTTAACTCATGCTTTTACCTCAAAAATAACTATAATTTAAATTTTTTGTTAAGAAGTTGATTTAATGGCAAGTTTGTTTATATCGGCGCAAGACCACGGGTGTTACTACCGCAGATATTTGTTTTCTACCTGCTCCTATTGGATTTGAAAATTAGTAAACTTGTCTTATTTTGTTTTACTTTTGGGCATGGGTCAAATATATGCCCGCATGTCCCGTGCAACCTACACGTAGATGTTGCCATGTAGATCAAAGGTTAAAAATTTTATTCACTTATTAGAGGCGTTTAAAGTGCGAAGCATAGCAATCTGCATTCCATCCAGCGGCTGCTTTTAGTTCCATTAGCGTCAATATCATAATATGTTGCACTTATACTTCTAGAATCCAGGCGCATATTCGGTAAAGGATTTTAGGGTTGCTCCACTCTACTCTACTGTTAAAAATCTTTTCTTTTTTAAAGAGAGACCTTTTTGGATCACTGAGAAAAAGAAGTTTATAATTTGGCGGGTACTCGAGCACTTCTAGCTTACTTCTAGATGTGTAATGGCGCACTGCATCTTGTTATTAGTCACTGTTTATGTCCACTCAATAAATTGTCTTGATAAGAAAGGGCTTTTCATTATTTTTATGTGAGAAAATGTTAGTATGTACTCTGGTGTTGAAGATTGGAACACTGTTCTGATTTTGCTGCTTTAGGTGGGCGTGTCAACGCGAAATAATAGTTGAGCATTTTTCTTAAGTTGCGCACGCGCGGACTCAGTCAATACTCCAGGGCAACTCTTTGATTGCAATCGCATATATATTTATCTTGTAAATTTTTATAGCGCAATATTATTTCTAAGAAATCAACTCAAAACTTTGACTGATTTATATAATTGATTGGTTGATTGTTACATCAGCAAGATTATGATTGGTTAATTTGAAGATGTCACAATTTAAAGTTTTCTTGAAAGTAAATACTTTGGTGAGAGTTTTTAGTGAACCAATCGAAATCTACTTGATGTAATATTTTTCCAATCAATAGTCAAATCTAGTTAAAATTCCCAGAGTGTTAAGGAAATTTATTGCGATTGTTTTAATAACAAATTCTTCTTTATTAGAAAACATACAAATGTGTTGACAAATTAGTGTAGTTTATTCGTTCGGCACACCTTTTTTAACGCTCGAATAAAACTCCATCCAAATAATTTCATTGATCGTTTACATTATATCAATATCAAGAAAGAAGTTATTTACCGGAACCCTCCAGGTATGTTAAACGCTATTCATCTGAATTGTTCTGATATGCAAAACGTTATATATGTCTGAAGTATGTCCTCAGACTTATTACTGTAGGGATTTTTCATCATACTTCAGACATATATAAATTTCTGCATATCTGAACTATTCAGGTAAATAGCGTTTTACATACCTGGAGAGTTCCGGTAAATAACTTCTACCTTATATCAAAGTGGCTAATATGGATGTTTCCTAAGTGATTACTTGGGCGTAAAAAAATCGTTCGAATGATTACTTGGGACAGAATTTTCTATTCTTCACTCAGCTTAACAATCACACATCACAATGCAGTACGTACTATAGACTATAGGACAGAAATTATCAAGAACATTATAATGAAGGAAGATTAATATAGTGAGATGTATCAAATGGTACTGTACAGCTAAACTGTTGCCTTTTTGAGGCCTATTAACTTTGATTATTGATTTATTGACATTGTGACTGTAAATTACTAATATAAAAATATTTTTTAATTGTTTGTAACTAAAGGACTTAGAAAGAAATTAGATAAAAATTTATTGGTTTTGTAAGACATAAAGTCGAGTGTTGTTTGGAAAACTTCATACTTAAGGTAGATGGTACTAGTAGAAAAAGATTTTTTCACGACATTTTTATGATTAAAGTTTAAAAGTTATTTTGCAACAATGAATAAGCCAAGATATTCATTTTGCATAGATTGTACTGATATCATGAACAAGGTCAATAGCAAAGAGTTTCGGCGAAACTAACAAATTTGATTCTTAATTTTCTTTGTGGTATTCAATTTGTCAATTTGTTATTTTTACAAATTAGAGTACATATCGATGATGCTTTTCTTTTACGACTTTAATACATTGCAAATATCTGTGCCTAACATAAGCTTCGGGTTATAGTTTATAATTTATAGTTTATACCTTTTTTGGAGAATGTCAAATTAATTCAGCTCAATCATTTTTTATCAAAATGTAAGTTTTTTATCTTGTGCATCCGACATGATTATATTTAATTGTATTCCTTACAAGTTGCTCTCAACCTCTCAACATCTGTTGAAGCAGAAAATTGTCTTCATATCATGCAAAAAGTATTTATTTTGGTTGCCATCATTATACATCTTCATCGATTTTCACCATTTTGTTTCACTGTTTAGAAATATTGATTCTCCACATACTTTTGAACATCTTATCCACTGTAAAAATATAATTAGATAGATCGATAACTTGCGAAGTAGCAATTGACATTTAAGTACTTTATATTAGAGGATGAAATCATTCCCCTATTATCCTGCTTGATCTCAAGGCTATTTTTTCTTTTTTTTACTCACGTGATATATACCATGCTGTACGATGAAACCGATCACCATTGATTAAAGCAAAATACGTAACTACTGGAATTTTCCTGATTCTACCGGCGGCATGCCGGTCCTGGACCAGTAAACCTATATATCTTACTTGCAACGGTAAATATTTTGGCCAAAAGTTCTTATTTCTTCCCCCACCATTTCGCTATTTTGCCTTATTTCTTTCCTGTTTTAGGGTGCGAAACAATAGAAATCTCTTTATTTTTTCCCTATTTTCCTAATTTTGCTTATTTCTCCCCCCCAGGAGGGCGCTGTTGGCCAAAATATTTACCGTTGCTTACTAGACTTATCCAACAGTAAACACCAACCAGAATCAAGATCAAGACTGTTGATTGCACTTTGTTCTTACAACAGTCCCTCCCAGTCAAATCAGCTAATAATTTTAACCAATATTCAAGCATATTCTGCTCTGTTTATAATCTTTGACATCCATGTTTTATAGTCATTCCAATCCCAACTTTAATTCCCACTATCAGAAAATCAACGTTTAGATATACTTCATATAAGCTCTGGTCTTCAGGATATGATATCAACAGAATCGCAATTAGTATTTGATGCTAATTCGATTCACTCTCTCATGCTTGGTTTGGTTATGAAAGAAAGATTTATTTGTACTTTAGCGTTCACGAAAAAGCGCGTAATATGCGGAAGGGTTTCTGAAGATGAGAACTTTGTAAGAAAAAAAAATATTGAAAAAAGGTGAAGGTGGAAACACTGCTAATGAAAAGGTATTTAAACGGTTTAATTGTCGATTGTCTGAGAATAACTTCATGCTCTTTTTGATAGAAGCTATTTGTCTTGGCTTATTTTATCAAATCACCTAAAACTTAAATTGAGTGTGTATTATATATCTGTTTATAAGAAAATGCATTTGCAATTATATTTGAGGTGTTGAAGAAACTGATCATTATTTCACGTTCTTATGAATTTTGTTATTTTGAGGCTACGTTGCCTCTTTTACGGGCGTCTGTAGTCTGCAGTATATTTATTGAGCAACTTTAAATTTTAGCGTTAGCCTTAACATTTTAGACGCGAAATTGTTTATGTTTTTCAAATGATTGGGTTGTCTGTTTACATGATGAAAACAAGTGTGAACAAGTATAAACAC
The DNA here is from genome assembly GCA_032273505.1 of Nanomia bijuga. Classification (NCBI taxonomy): domain Eukaryota; kingdom Metazoa; phylum Cnidaria; class Hydrozoa; order Siphonophorae; family Agalmatidae; genus Nanomia; species Nanomia bijuga. The sequence goes on along the minus strand of JAUKPT010001905.1, from coordinate 5,580 downwards.
GTGTGAAAGGAATCGGACGAGACAGTTGAAGTGTGCTTTTGAAATGAAACATAAGAATCATGTTTGTTCATTTGTCTTGTAAGCAATCCAGTTGATCCAGGAATTAGGCCATTAAAGTAAAGCACCTTTAGTTTTTAAAACTAGCGTCAATCAAAATATAGTTGTATGTGAGATATCTTATAGGTTAATACATGACGGCAAAACAATAAGAAACTTCTGGACTGGAATCGGAACTGTAGAAACTATTCAATAAAAGAAGAACAAAATCAGTTGAGTTTAAAGTAAGGTGTGCTGTGTTGTATATCATGGTCTGAATAATCGATAACTGTTCCCTTCCGTTCCCATCGATATGGTCAATTTAATTTAGAGTTAATGTAGAAACTTTTAAGAAACTTTGAGGGCTTGAAGCTCAGGCTGTATCATGTAAAACCATTTGATTGGCTCACTATTGCATCATGATGATATCGATTGGTTCGCGTGGGACTCTTGTCGTGATTTTGAGTTTTGACAAATCTTCAAAAATAACAACTTTATTGAATAACCAATCAATTTCTTGATGATGGGTTTTCCTACCAATCAAACTTTAGCCAGAATTCTGTAGCAATCTTTTATACTTCTAAAAAACATCAATTTCTTATCTTTCATATAATTATAGTATGAATGTTAGACCAAAAGAAAATGCAATCTATAAAATATTTAGGCAAAAAAGCAAATGACTTATTCGAAAACAGAAGAATTAGTTTTGGAATAAACCATGGTTTTGTTTTTTCTGTTTAAATCTTAGTTGGATAAAATGTATATTCCTTTCAATCTTGCATTTATACTATAAAAGCGCATGTTCTCAGACGCCTATCACGACAAATCATGGAATCAAAACAAGTAGTTAATACAGAAAAGGTCATTGTTTGTTGATGAAAAAAGCATTACCATTCTTCATCACTCATCTCTATTCACTATTGTTGCATTGTTTATGACCATACTGGGTAAACCCCAAGTAATTCTTCTTTAATCTAGATAAATTAATATATTTGAAGAAGGCCTGTTTTTAACTACACACGTTCCATTTATATCTAAGCAGAGCATTCACAATCTGTGTGTTGACTTCACAGCCTAGATCTATGATCTAAACTCTGTGTTTCTTCTTTACAAAAAATACTATTGTTGAATTGGATGGTTCATCAAGAAAATGGAGCCATCATATAGAAAAGACAAGGTAAGCTTGAATTTTGTCTTCAATTGATCGAAGAAATCCTTTAGATGTGATGACTATATACATATTCATATTCATAGATAAGAAGATATGTACTATGTGTATGGATATGTATACGATGTTGATTAATACAAACAACTATATATTGAGTGTAAAGTTGCTCTTTACCATGTTACGATATAAAGATCGACGCATATAACCTCGAAAGTTGCAATTTTTAGTCTCTCTATATATTACTGAAATGCTTTCCTTTGACAATCAGCCCTATCTTAATATACAAATACATTGCGCTGTCTTTCTAAATTTCATGAGTGCATTGATTTTTGTAGCATATGATTTTGACCAAATTCGTCAAGATTAAATTCTGACAAAAAATAATCCATTTAAGATAATTAGAAATTAACATTGTTTTGATGAAAATTGATCGACTTGCAGAGATAGGAAAATGTAACTTTCCGAGGAATAAAGGAGGATCTTGTGAGTTAGTTTTAGCAAAACTTTACACTTGGTATTGACTCTAGATAATATCTGCAGAAGATTATTGGTAACAGTAATACATTGACTTCACAATAACATTGTTCTTAAAGACTTTTAGTATAAATATCTAATCAGTGAAATACTATATATTACTGTTGTTATATTCTTTGCAGCTTTCTCTGATTGAGAAATATAACTTATGATATTGTTTTCTTTCCCACAATATGAAAACCTTTCAATGTTTAAGAAGACATATTATTATAAGTTGTATAAAGTCTTGAAAAACGTTGTTTTCTTGACGATCGTTGTGTTTCTCATTGTTTGGGCAACCTGTCTTGGTGCATTGGTGACTACCTCGGTGACAATAGTTGAATAATTTTAACACCAATCAAATTTCGAAAAAAACAATCCCTTTTAATCCGAGCCATTTATCCCTAATATTCATACCTCGTGTAGCAGTTCCTCAGTGGTATCCTCCCTAATGAGTTATTTCGTTGTGAAAAGCTGTCAAATTTTGTCACAAATCTCTATTCATTTTTATATCTTACCCCGCTGACTATTTATTAATCAGATTAATGAAACATCTCACCACGAATATAATTTTATCCAAACTGGTCAGAATTCCAGTGAACTTTTGGAGTCCACTTGGGCACCAAGACAGAAAAAGTAGGTATTTATTGACTTTGGTTCAGATATTCGATTTGAATATTAACTCCGTAAAAAATCACTAAAACACCGAGACAGGCTTAATAAGATACTGATGTACCAGTATACACTTGGTTTAGAAATCCAGTTGATAAAATCAATTTTTCATTCTCTCTTTGGTTAAAATAGTCAATTATAACAAGAGATTTCTAGCATTTTTTGGTATTAAGATGCATTCTGGTGCAAAACAAACAAACTTAAATTGTGTTCTAAATAATTTATTTAAAGTTTAATAACCCCAATATTGGTGCGTCATAGGAAGCCCATAACAGTGTCAGTGTCTAGAAAAAGAAATTAATGTATAGATTGGAATAAATGATTATTCGAATAAGGATTATTCGGGGTACTTGATTACTGGTTTGGCATTTTTTTACTTAATCCTTCTGCAAATGGGCTTTTTGGGAATTTTTTGACAAACGTCGCTGATATGCAGAACGTTATATATGTCTGAAGTATGATGAAAAATCCCTACAGAAATAAGTCTGAGGACATACTTCAGACATATATAACGTTTTGCATATCAGAACTATTCAGGTAAACAGCGTTTTACATGCCTGGAGGGTTCCGGTAAATAACTTCTTTCTTTATTCATAACACTCAACAAGCTCCCTGGAAGTGGTCGGCGTAATTGAAATGAAAACTAGACATTAGGGGGGGGGGTCAGGTTGATGTGTGGATGGTGATTTCAGTTACTATTTCCCCTTTTTGTCGGATTTAAAAAGCTTTTTCTCCTCCCGCCGGTCATTTTGAACCCAAAACCGTAATAAGGTTAACCCTATCTCTACTGGGCAATTTTAGCGCTTTTGATGAAAAATGAAGATAATATGTTTAAATACTTTTTTATACGCACCACAAGCGGAATTGGATCCGGTATATGTCACGATTTCGGGGTGTAAGTATGGCTGGGGGTGGTTTCAAAATACTTTACCTATATACCAAAGATATTCGATTTTTTCTTTAACCTTCGATTCAAAGCTTTATCGCTCTTTCAACAACGCCCCAGTAGAGATAGGGTTAAAAGGAAAAAGGATTTGGAAAGAGCGTTTTGCAGCCTTTTTTGCAATTTTGGCTTAAGTAGCAAGTTAATCGATTTTCATTAGAATAAATAAAAGCCCGTGATGAAGAATGAAACCGGGTTTCCGCAAACGTTTTGCAATCTTCTATACTCATTCTTATTTATTGAAAAATGATGTATAAAATCATTATTCCATTTTGAAATTCGTTTTACACTGTAAAAGGATCATCATTTATCATACTAATCATGATCAAATAATCAAATAGCATTTCAAACTAAACAGCATTGAAAATATATCCTTATTATTTTCATTCTAGGGATGCGTGTGACACTGATTATACAGTTGCTGTTCATAGCTCGCGCATATTCCTACGTTTTAAATGCTCCATTTGAACGTGGTGTAAAACGTTCCACCACCTCAATAACAACAAGTCAATGTCAAATGCCATGCGCGACAACATGCTCACCTGATTGTTTACCAGACTGTTGTGTGAAATCGATACAACCTAGTCCACCAAATGCAGTTCCCACCGTCAAAAGTAACGCACCGCTAGTCGCTGGCGCAAAACCAGATATGATGATAACGTCTGTTGAAGAAGGAGAGACGGAAGAATGCGGGGAGAAAGGTTTCAATAGTCCTTCAGATAATAGTGAAGATCCCCCGGGAACGATAACGATTCCCTTACCTCCTACTATGTATGTGCCCCCTAGACCCGGAGAAGAACCAAAGGAGTTGCCCTTACCAGATTTCAAACTCCCTGCATCTATTTTACAAGGAATACCCCCTACAAAATCTATCACTTTAGAGCCTGAGACTATAGGAAGTTCAGCGCCCGTGGCTGTGGGGAATGCACCTGCTGCTATATCTCCCCCCGTAGTGGCGTCCTCAGCTTCAGTCCCTGCAGCTACTGTTGTTGATCTAAACAAAGCCGCCTCTCCCCCACCTTCCCCTCCTTCAACTGGTATTGGTCTCATGTACCCCAAACTCCCTCCTGTTACTGTTTCAGAAATACCAGGAAGAAAACCCGTTGTTCCATTAGCTTCCAAATTACCTCTTGTCGGTGGACCCTTACCACCTGTAAAGATAGGACCAGTGATTACATCGGAATTACCGGGTACCAAACCCTTTTCACCTCTTTTACCAATTTCTGTAGCACCAGCTCTGCCAGCTGCTTTGCCACCACCGTTACCTATAGCTAAATTACCAAGCCACTGTGAAGCTGAATCAAGGGATGAAACTAATACAGCAACGCCTCCTGCTGCAGCACCCCCAGTTGTTCCCCCTGTTATGAACGCTCCTGCAGCAAGTGCACCGCCAGCTGTCCCAGCCGCTCCCGTTCTTTCCGATGGGTCAGTTTCGTCGATCCCCGGGGTTTTGGAGATTGCACCCTCAGTTGTTCATCTGTCGGCTAACCAAGAATGCGTTCATAATTCTGATGTCAAACCAACTTATGATGTCAATGTAGTCAAGGAATTACATAAAGAATTGACAAGTAAAGCATTGTAAGGTATGAACCACACTGACCTAAACTTTATGATAAAGGCATAAAAAACAAAACAAAAAAACAATAGACTTTTGAGAAATTACAACGAAAAAGAATATTATATTTCTTTCTTTGATAGATAACATCCTTTTAGAGATTATCTTTTTTAGTTTTAAGAACGTTTTTAGACCCAATTTTGATACCTTTTTCACAGTATTCTGTTCATTCGTCATTCTTCATAAAACTTCACTAGTTATCATCAAAAGCATTGGACAAGGTAGAATCAGATATTCATACAAGTCGGTATTTTCCGATTTTGCTGCAGAAAGAAGACCACGTGAATCAAACTACTGATTTGATTTGCTTATTAAAACGCATGCGCATTCGTATTTGGACGATTACTGGAGGAGAATTTTGATGTAGGATTCAAAACTATGCATGGATGAACAATAACGTGTTATCATGATGTTGGGATTGAATGGAGATCTACGGAGAAAAGATAAAATCAAAATTTTTCTTTTATGTGTCCAAAAACAAGTGATAATGTTACTTAATTCTTTGTTTTTGTGACTTCACTTTAATAGGAACATGGCCACCTTAAGATAAGGCCTTACATGTTACCGACAAATTTCTGGTTTACGGGGTTACAGTTAAGCACTAAGCTTGGTATTTTAGATTCACAATCTTTT
>JAUKPT010001904.1:0-14171 GCA_032273505.1 Nanomia bijuga | reverse complement strand
ATTTAGACTATTGATTGGTCGAATATTACATCATAAAGAATCTGATTGGTTCATAAAACAATTTCACCGGAATTTTCACTTTTACTAAAACTTCAATATGTGACATTTTTAAATGAATCAATCATATTCTTGATGAAGTAATTTTCAACCAATCAACAGTCTAAACAAGACAAACTTTTAAGATGATCCCTCTTTAACGAATTTATAAAAAGGGTATTTAGCAGAGTTTGTGATAACCTGTACTTAGACATAAATAATTCATTGTAGTAAACAGTAATATCATTGTAGTAAACAGTAATATCAAGCATTTCCCATCCATTATTTATACCTCAGACATCACCGGCAGAAGATTTAACATATTACCAAACAAAAGAAATAAAAAAAAAAGAAATATAAGGCTAAAAGTAATACATCAAAAACGCTAAAATTCTAATCTCCTAATGATAATAATTCAAATTAAATTATACTCTTGAAGATGGAATTTTAGGTTTGATAAAAGGGGGAATGAAAGAACTGCTTATATGTGATGAGAGGCATTTAAGTAGGCCTTATTCATAGTTCTAAAGTTCGTTTAGACAATAAGAAGTAAGGAAAACTGTATAGAAAGAAGAACTGAAAACTATATGGTGATAATGTTTCAAGAAGGAATAAGAGCCAGTGATTATTCTTCTACAGCTATTACAGTAAGAGTAATATATCTATTTTCTATTTTGAACAATGTTTGTTGCATAATACGTTTTTTTTTGTAGTAAAAGGGAATCAGATTTGCCATTTTTATAAAGGTATTCATCTCAAAAGTTTGTCTACCTTAGACTGTTTTGGATTGGTTGAATATTACATCATGAAGAATCAGATTGGTGGTTCATTTTGCAATGTCACAAATTGATGTTTCCTTAAAGACAAAATATGATGTTAGCTAAATTAGACAAACTGTTTAGATGATTCCTAAAGGGAAATCAGATTGGTTTTATTTATATAGCCTTTTTATTCTTTTTTGACGTAGTTGTCCAAAAATAATTAGTAAAGAAGAAAAAGAATATGACAGGTAATATGATTCATAAAAGGTATAGTTTGAAACAATTGTTTTTTGAATAAATGTTTCTTTTTTTAAATATCAAGAAAATATGTATTTTTATAAAAGATGTTTTTGTATAGAATCTATTGAATAAGAAAATTCTTGAAAGTTCATCATCAATGATACATGATCAATTTATGGCTAATTCAGAAATTTGAGTGGTTTTGAACTATCGGATAAATGACCGAGTGGTCACACCTAACTAGATATCATGCAATCTGAGTTCAATACACGTTTTTCCTTTTTATAAGAATAGTGTTTTTTGGGTTCAAGATGGTTATTCCTAACTTTTTGCCAAATTCATCCTGGCATATTCTTTGCATATTCTTAGTATACACATCATGTATAAGAGGAAGGTTATCACAAATTATGCCCTAAATCTTTGTTAATTCAATTTTTATTCTTTTACAAAGTATTACGTATTATGCTTTGTTTTATCACCTCTTTCTTTTGAACGTTATAACGTATTCACATGGGTAATTAACCTGTACATTTATTAGTCTGCTTTGTTTTATCACTTCTTTCTTTTTAACGGTGTGGATATACTTAGCTTGACATAAAACTTCAAGATAAATATTATTCTTAAGGAAAATTCAAGATGACGATATTCTTAGCGTATCCTTAATTTTTTTCCCTAATATCATCTTGGATATTCTTATAGAGTATATATTCTTATTCGTAAAAAAAGCGTGTATGTGTCAATAGAAAGTTCATATAATATATAATTCATATATAATAAAAGTAAATTAAAAATTACTTACGATTTACACGGTAGAGAAAATTCTTTTGTCTTCCTTCAAAACAAGTTTAGTGTTTTTAAGGAATGTATTTTGTTCGCCCACGTGTGCAACAAACAATTGGTTTGCTTTTGTTTTTTCTCATATTCCCAATTTCTTTCTTCTTTTTTTAAACGAATTCGATCATTCTCGTACAAAACAGAATGTTTTATCCTATTCTAATTTTCTAACATAATGAATTAGACGACAATAGATCTCTTGACTGCTACTATGAAAGGCTGATGTAAAGGAGCAACTTTCAAAATACATTCTTCATTTTTTTTAATTTTTGCATGCGGTTCTGTTTACAAACTTCAAAACCATTTTTGATTGGTTATTTCCTCGCGCATCTAACAAAAATGCCGCTAAAAATAAAAGGAACAAAACAAGATTGCGGGTTATAATTGGCATATAGAAAATGTGATTTGCTTCAGGTGATATAAGACTGGATTCAGATAAACGAAGAATTAATTGATATAAAAATATGGCACACGAGGGTCAATTTAAACAAAATCATTGGTACCTGTTTGATACGGAACTTACCTAAACCCTTCTAGAACTGACATCATTCTCCTCCCTTGTTTTCCACGTTGGTTTAGCTTGAACCTTTAAAGAATGGATAATCCTTCAGCAAATAATTCTATGGTTGGAACAGAAGAGGTTATAGAGGGTTCGCATGGTGGACCCTACATGGTTGAGAAGATTGTAGGAATCTACATGGGAAAGGTTTTGTTTATATTTTATAGAAATATGGTTTTTGTCTGAAAAGTTTGTTTGTGTTTATGAAAAATGATTTGTTAAAAAGGGTGACTTTGAACAGATCAATTTCAGTATAATGTTCTGGCAAATTAAGTTATAACTTGCATTATCATTGTGCATTTTTTTGTATTGTATTATTCACCACCCTTTTTTAAATTTACATTACCAGTCTACTCAAACATTCTTTGAATAATTGGTTATCGCTTATTTGTGTTCTGGTCTCACATAGTATGTTATCTACTTTATAACCTGTTTTTTCCCAGTTCTTGAATTTCGTGTCTTCAAAGATAGCTAGCTACATGGTTTTCCACAAATCATAATCATTTGAGATTCTCCTACCAAGCAGTTTAAAAGAACGACCATAACAAACAGAATGAGCTTAGAAGAATAAGCATCATACTGCAGATGAAAGAGAGCCTAAACTGTAAACAAATAAAGGAAGGTGAGAAACTCATAAACCTAGACAGAGAAGCCTCAGAAATCAAAGAACACCTACATGAGACAACACACCAGAAAGAAGACATGCACAATATTAGATTATGAACAAGGCTGGTGTAAAAGAGGTGTAAAAGAAGCTATATGTATTTAATGGCACAATCCATCACTAAACAAAGACAGGGGAAGAAACCATCTTCACCCAATATGGACAACTATCACACAACCTGGAAATTTGATTGAACAGACAAATAATGAGCTTGCTGATATTGCAAGCCAAGAAACCAACTTCGGTAACACTGAAGAAGACTGGCTGACAGGCGGTCAAAACATGTCTGAATGAAAAAAGAATCATTCTAACAAAAAGAATAAAAGAAGTAACAACACAATTATATTAAAAACGGATGAGAATAACTACCATCGAATCTGGTATTGTTGATTGGGCGTCTGCAGTTGAGCAGCAAAAAAGTCATACTGCAAATTAATAACTGTCTTGTATGTACGAAACGACTCCCTGACAAAAAAACCCAGACATAATCCCTGTAGTGAATCAGAGTTGATAACAAATGAGTAGAATAGTATTTAGTGAGAGCCCGAACATTAGGCTTTATTCTAATATCTAAATAAAAGAAAAAGGAAAGTTATAGTAAATAGAAACATAACATTCACCCCCACTAAGAAGTGGAAGCATATAAAAACACAACAGTTAACTGACAATATCAGTAAGAAACAATGTTAATCGAAATGATCAGTCTCAAACTCAATTTAACACAAAGTACTAATCAAATTCTTGAATATACACTGTCTACAAACCCCGCCAAGACAAATCCCCCCAAGACAAAACCTCAGCAGCATTTCCCACATGGTTGTGTGTGGTTTGTGAAAGAATGTTTTGTGGATTGTTTTTGTCAACTCTTAGTAGTCCTTTGCATTGCCGCGAGTTACGTTGAGAACGCTAGATCGAAGTCGCTGTTGTCGCTCTAACGGCGTACATATAACCAATGATTCGTTTTTAGGTTCAGAAATTTTGTATAACGTGCTATAAAGTCTAAAGCATTATTGGTGGCTCGTTTTATACCTGAAGAGAAAAATCAACTCAGCTCTTTTAATTAGAGTTGTTAGCACCTATTATTTAGTAGATTTTTACTTCGCACCCAGTATTTCTAATCATAACCAGCTTAAGATAAGGCCCAATATGTCACCAACAGATTTCTAGAACATTTGTTTAGAGAAAAGTCTCAAACTCAACCTTTTAGACACATAATCTTTGATGGCTAAGTAAACATTTGGTGAAAAAATGACCCTTGAATATATTTTTTTAGAAGGTTAAAACATTCAGAAAAATTATTTTTTGTGGACAATTTTCTCAGGATGTAACGATCGTCATAAAATGAATCTTATTGCAAAATAGCATTTTATTTAACAAGATATAATGCCTGTAGATATATTTATAAAAAGGTAGACATAATGAAATTATCATTAAGAAGCAATAAAGATATTTAAATACAATTATTTTACAAATTTCATACTTCAAGAGTAAAGATAGCCTGATGGTCAAAAACTTGGTAAATTTTTAAAGGACTTTTTATAAATAACTAGATAAGTGATTTTGATAAAGTATTTTTTAAGTGTTAAGATAAACTGTAACACACTTAACCTATCTAATGACTATTAACCGAAGTCTTTGTCTTCTTTTTCGCACCCGCTATTTCTTAATAGTTGGGGGGGGGTTGTCTTGTGGGGTTTTGTCTTGGGGGTTTGTCTTAGGGGGTTTTGTCTGTCTGCCGTACAAAACATATGTTAGGTTTGTTTTTATTTTTAATTTTTTTTTTAAATTTTTAAAAATGCGTAAATCGCATTTTATTTATCAGGATGACTTTTTGCTGTTCAACTTTTTTTTTTCTTATGATAACTTGCATTTTGATTTTTAGGATGGCAAGAAGTACTTCCGTGTTAAATGGCTTGATTCTTGGGAGCCAGCTGAAAATTTGTCTGAGGGATGTCAACAATTGATCAATGATTTTATGTCTGGTGCGTCTGCTGGTGGGAAAACTATATCAAATGTAAACTTACAGGTGCAAATTTTAAGAATTTTATTTTTATCTTAATTTTTTCATATTTATTTATTCATATTTATTGTTTAAATATAACAAACATTTTTTTCTATATGATGGGTAGAAACAGGTAAGTGGCAATTTTAATAAAAATCATGGCACTAAATATTGACAAGAATTGATTTTTGGGTGATTTTTGATACATCTGTGAATTTGTTTCTTCTTTTTTTTATAAAAACATGAAAAATAGTCAAAAGGAGTTTAAAGTTTTGAGAATGGTTGAAAATCACCAAGAATTGTAAAATTTTCAACAATGTGCACTGGGAGATTCAAGAGTTAGTTATTTTCCTTTCACCCCCCCCCCCCCCACCCCTTAGAAGTTGGTCAAAAATTATTGATAATCATCTGAAAATTGTCAAAAAAAATCATTAAAAATCATCTTGAGGATGTACACTTTAAGGGGAGTGGGCCCTTGAACATAATCTTGCTAACACCAAAATAAAATTGTGTCATTTACTGTAAATCCTCTATTAAACGCCGCCCTTGAATAAGCGTGGCAGTTTTTAGACTTCTTTTTAGATAAGTGCTGCCCTGGATCAAGCGCAGCACCATGGTTGTGATATGCGGTGCTCAATCGAGATATTCACTGTTATAGAGAAATAGATAAGACTTGTCAATTTTCTCTCATCATAATGTTCTTTTTCTATTTCAAAATGACTTTATTTAGTTTTTCTTCGTTAGCACAATGCAGGATTGTTGTTTGACAAAGTTGTTAAAGCGAAAATAAAAAATATTTACCTGAAATCTTTTGTTTTTGAAAAAGCGTTGCCCTTGATTAAGTGCCTCTTAAAAAGTTCAAGTTTTGAATAAGCGCTGCTGTGCTTAATCGAGGATTCACGGTATGTAAGCAAAATAGCTATATATGGAAACTGTCATATTTAATCATCAAATTCAGGGAAATTTTATTATTCTTTTTGAACAAAAACAATTACTGTAAGGTTCTTGGTACACTGTAGTAAGTTGAAAAAATTATTTTCCCTTTTTTAATCTTGCCTACCCTCTTTACTGAAGATTCTATCCAATTCCCAGGTATTCCCATACCCCATGAATATTGATACAAACTATGTGTCTTACAGTATCTTAGGTGTCCCATGACTTTTAGCTTCTTGAGATTGAGACTTAAATTCAAAGTTCTAACGAATCTTTCTGGCTCTCGCAACTTTAAGTTGCTGAAACTTATGGCAACAATTACTATTTATAAAACTAGTCTATCTACATTGTTTCTATATTTTATGACCCCTGGTTAGATAAATAGTAAACAGCAGCTGATTCAAAAAAATTTTTGTTCATTTTGTTTAGCTTGGTCAAGTGATAATCAAAACCGAAGAAATGTTATCACCCACTACACAATCTCACATTCAAGTTTCATCAAGTACAAGTGACTCTTCAACAAACGTTTCATCCAGCACACATGTAACTTCATCAAGCAAAAAACGAAATCCATCTTCTAATCAAAAGAAGAAAAACAACTCAAATCAAAATGAACCCACATTGGAAATTCAAAACAGAAATGCTGGAAAAATTATTCAGAATAAGGTTTCCCCACAAAAGACTAAAAGGACTACTCAAACAGTGCCCCCTAAAGCTGCTAAAACTAATCAGCAAGTGGACAATCTGAATAGAAAAAGTCAGAGTAGAAAGAAAACAAATCAAGATAAAAAGTCTCCTACTAATCAGAAGAAAAAGTCGAAAGATATTCCGGTTGCTACTCCAATACCACCGCAAAACAGATTACCAGCAATGAGTTTACCAAATCGAAATATATCAAATATTCATAGTACACAAACAGCAGTTTCATCTGATGGGAATAAGGTTTCAACTAGGTTGAATCAAAGTGAAGTACCTTCTCAACAGTTACCAACCCATCCTCGTAGAACTCAAAGAAATACAGCCAGGCGAGTAGCTGAATCGTCTATGCAAGAAAATATAAACAGTGATACAGTGAACTCAACTAGTCAAAAGATGAGTTTTTCTGAGGAAATAAAACTGATCGATCAAAAAACTAAACTTCTCCAGTCTTTACATGCAACTTTACAAACGTCCCCGTCCAGAACAACACCAGATCAAACGTTTAAAACTAGTGAGGAGTTACAATCACAATTATCACTTCATGATGTTAATAATACAATGTGTTCCTTAAGGGCTAATGCAGATCCTAAATTGTCATCTCCACAAAAGAAATTATCTTCTCCTATAAAAAATTGTCCACTGCCACAAAAAATCCAAACACCAACTACTGTACAAACCAAACCTTCTGCTCCTGTTAATAGTCAATTAGATAATGAACAAGATGAAGTAGAGAAAGAGATAAAATCACTCATAAACAAAACACCTGTGAAGAAGAGTAACTCTTCCGAAGAAGAAGAAGAAGAAATTGATCCAACAGCATTCACATCATTGTCGCATCCACGTCCATCAGAACAGCGAGAAGTTATACCTGAACTCATGTCTTCGAATAGTGGACCAATAAAGAAAGCTAGTCCAACATCAGTTATTCCTGTTGAAGCTACATCTACAATGGAGAATGAAGTTGACTCTGATGAAGGAATGAAAATGTCTGGCGAAATAACAAGTGCTAAAAAGCAATTAGACTTTGACAGTTCTGAATTTATTCCTAAAACTGCAGATGAGCCATCTCCACCTACTATTACTCAGACACTATCCCATAACATACATAGTGATTCCAATTCACCTCTTTTGATATCAGACCAATCTGTTCAATCCACATCCTTTGGATACAAAGATAAACACAATGTTATTCATTCATCACCTCCTCACTCATATTACTCTGAATCTGAATACAATCCTGAGCACGGGCAACAAGTTGGTGGTTCAACAGATAAAAACATCATCAATGCTGGAGTCGAAAAGTATGTCGATGGAAGCAATTACATTTTGGATGACGAAGAGGAGGCAGATTTTGTCAATTACAAAGAAAACCTTAATTTAGGTACACAACAAATGGACTCTAGTGTGAATCATCAGAATAGTGCACAATATATAATTGATGAATCTAATTTGTCTTACACCATAAACGAAGGTACTCAACAAATGGACTACAATGCAAATTGCCAGAATAATGCACAATATATAAATGATGAATCTAATTCGTCTTACACCATGAACGAAGGTACTCAACAAATGGACTACAATGCAAATCGTCATAATAATGCTCAATATATAAATGATGAATCTAATTCATCTTATCCTATGGATATGGAAGAGAATAATTTGATTAATTTGGATGATGATAATATCATATCCGATAATGAACAAGAAACATACGATGCAGGAGCTTGGAATGAAGAATCACATCAATATGAAGAAACAACCTCAATGATGAATACCAAGGGAAATCAATTTGAAAATCCATCAGAAGATGTCATTGCATTGGATAGTGATGATGATAATGAGATAGAGATAATTGTTTCGATTGATTCACCACAGAGTCGACGTAGAGGAAGATTGCCTGTTGCACAGTCGGGTAAAAGGGGTCGTCCTCCAGGAAGTGGTGTGCGAGGTGCACATACTCCTAGTGGAGGACATCTTCTGTCAGTGAATAACATAGATCAAAATGAATTTTTATCTAATGAACAGCCACCACCCCTTGTTCATCCAAGACTGATGTTGAGCAGTCCTCATACGAGTGTTGATGAGTCTCGACCACAACCGGTGAGAACTGTACGTGGGAGGGGGCGTGGTGGCAGTGTACGTGGAAAGTCACGTCAGAATAATACAGTCGTAAATTCAAACACTTCACCAATGCAGCAGAATCTTCAAAATGGTCCAATTTCTCCAGCAAATTCTGATATAGTTACGACCCCATCTAGAAAAAGACCAAGAGTGGAAAATCAAAACAATCCTCATCTTATCAACACACTTACAACACCTACATCGACACAAAATCGAAACAGAGTGCGGACTCCACAAACAACACCAACGAGCACAACTTCAATATCTGATTCATCACCTTCTCGTTCAATCTTAAACGATAGAACTTGTATGATATGTAATCAAGCATTTTCAAATCTCACGTTGGCTCGTCAACATGCTAAACAAGCTCATCCTTCTAAACAAGTCTCTTCTCCATCCACATCTCAACTTTTTTCATGCCAGGTTTGCAATGCTATGTTCAAAACAAACAAAGACTTACTATTGCACATGACACTTCACGATAATAATCGTAACAACAACACAACATCACCAGCGAATCTTCACAAATGTGATGTTTGTTTTCGTGGATTTAAACAACGTTCTGTTTTAATGCAACATCTAATGGTACATGCAGATGAACTTCCTTATGCTTGTGTCATATGTGAAAAGCGTTTTAAACAACAATCTCATTTGATATTACATTTAGGTACGCATGGACGTAATAACGAAGGAACTTATAAATGCCCTCATTGTTCGATAGAATTTAACGATGATCAGTTGTTCGCAGAACATATGCAGGAACATGATGCTGAGTTACCGTTTAAATGTAATTTTTGTCAACAACGTTTTGAACTTAAAAGTAATTTAATGTTACATTTACAAGGACATAATGATGGCCGCCCTTATACATGTCATATATGTAAAAAATCATTTAAAAAGAAAACACTTTGGACATATGCAGATGCATAAAATCAAAGAACAACAACAACACGAAGAAAATCCTGGCGTTAGTGGAACTGGTCAAGGGAGCAGTAAACTAGCTAATGAGATTGATTAGAGTTGAATTGCTTCTTGAAAAAAATGAAAAGGAGAAAAGAAAAAAGGAAAATTTCATTTTTGACTTTTTTATTTATATATACACTTAAAGGTCTTTTCAAATTTTCTAGTGGCGAAAGCTATCTTTTTTATGATTAAAAACTACACATACAAGCATCTAAAGCATATGTTAGTTGATCTGTTCCTCCTTTCTTAAGACCTACCTTAAGTGAAGAAAAAATTGCTAGACACGAGAAAAGTCGTGTGATCACTGAAGAACGAAATGTCCTTGTGACTTTTATTCACTTTATCACACACAACATTGCTTTGTTATTAGGAGGTTAGGTTTTGCCACTAGTCAATTTGAAAAAGGCTATACATACAATTGTGCCATATTTTCTATTACTGTAGTTTTGAACATACATTTTTTACATTTCATTTCAGATATCTTTTATGTTGATCACTTGCTCATGCAACTTCAGTCTTTACTTTCTTTGTGTGTGTCAAAGGTAATGGGCATTACTAAGGGAAGAAAGTTCACAACATATCACGAATTTTGGAATTAAATTCTGTGAAACAGGTCAAAAGGGGTCATTTTTGTTAAAATTATTTTTCCCTCTTTTTGAGCTTTTTCGTGGCTATAAATAAATATGCCACTTTGCTTAATCAAATTCCACAAGATTCGCTAGTTTTGACCTTCACATTTGCAAAATTAAATTCCATGAAAAATTTTTCCCTTCAGGTAATAAGTGTTAATTTCATGAAATGTAACCAAATTTTATTCACAAATTAAGGTTTTTGACACTTAACAACACATGACAAAACACAATTTTTATTCACAAAAAATATTTTCAATAATTGGTACGATGTTGATCATATTAGTGATTTATTATATCAGTCATATTTTTTGTACCAACTAGCCTCCAAATATCAAGTTTTACATTCCTGCATCCAGCAAAAGGAAGGGTTTTCAGCTAATTTGGGCCCAATATTGCCCATGTGAATGGCCGATTTTGACTTTCAGAAGTCCAGACATCCGGAATGACTTTTTTTGTGTTCTTACATCAAAATGAATAAACTAAATCTGATCTGTTACATCAAGGTTCCTCCAAAAAATGTGAAATATAGTTCCACCCCTACTATTAATTAATAAAGTTGGCATTCTACACTTGTTTTGCTAAGCTGTGAACAGACATGATTGTTTTCAGATATCAAGAAAAAAAATATTTTGGAAATCCAAATTATTCATGGATATACCTTGAAAGGTATCGGAATCGGAATCGGCTGATTGTTGATTTTTTTCGATTTACAGCTACTTAAGTCGATTTATGTAGACTTGTGCAGCACATGAAGGAACCTTAACCAAAAGTTTTTTCCAGTGGAAAATGAAAGTTGATCCAAATAATTTTCTTTTTTTTTTGGCTCACACTTTCTTTTCATCGTTAAATATTTTAGTCAAAATTTTTATTTCTCCTCCACACCTTTTTGCTATTTTTTTTATTTTTTAACAGTTTTAGAGTGAGAAACAGTAGGGTACTGTTGGCCAGAATTTTTACTGTTGCTTCTTTGTAATAGTTAATCATGAAATCCCTGATGATGACTCAGTAAGAAAGTCGAAATATTGGAAATTGTTTGTATTCTTTATCTGAATATCAGATATCAATATAAAAAAATCATGAACATATTCGGTTTTGCATTCAAACTATATTTGATTAAAGTTACTGATGGAAATGGATTCTGTAATAGTTAATCTGCAGATATTTACAGACTTTCAGGTGTGAAAATTTTGATCAATCGCGTCATTAGATATATATTATTAGGTATATTTCTTTAGTTTAAACTGGGAACCATATGAATGGATAGAATAATAATGCTATACAAATTCTTCTTTATTTACACTATCGATTAACTTAGTTATTCTTTTCGTATATCTTATAACTTATTTATTTTATTAAAGTGTTGATATTTTTATGTTTATAGTATTAGTATATAGTAATAGTGTAGTTTGTATGGTGAAAAAAATTATTCATTTCTGGACCATATCTTATTCCTCTTACTGCAAGATGGATATGATAATTAATATATATCTGGCGATGGCAGATATGCAGATTTAATCAGTCGAGCCATGTTATACTTTATCGGACAAATATTCGGCGAACAAAAGTGCCGAAAATTTGCCGACAATTTGGTTTGGTGATGAAAATTTTGTCCAATAAGGTGTATTAAGCTCTACAAATATTTTCGGCTCGAAATTTTGAGTTGCTGCTTAAAATTTTGTCTGCCGAATTTTTGTCCAAATAAGGTATCTCAGCAATACTGAATACTGACATCGTCAAATTAGATTATTATTTTATCTTTCACTATTTTAATTATTAAGTAGACATTTCAACACATTTCAACACGTGTGTTCTGTATTATAAAACTACTATTAGATATGGAGATCCAAAATAGGGAGGTGGAAGATAATTGTATTTTAATTACGTGTAAAGGAGGTTTTAACCATGAGGTAGACTAAAAGACCTGGGAATAGCGTAAAATTGTTTATCAAATAGAAGTGGAATTCAACTTGTTATATTCATTTACACTCTTACCGCTATACCCTCACGCTCAGAAACAAGGGCAAAACAGAAAACTTTGAAGCTTTAAGAAGATAGGTTAAACCGAATGAATAAGGGAATAAAATAAATTATTTTCGGTTGCACACAGGGAATTAGAAAATAGTTCATATTATCACCAACTTGATCTCATAAAATACTGGCCTTCACAAGCAATAAAAAGGCAAAAATTAAGTTCGTTTGTTTTGATTTCAGGGTATAATGAGGGAAATCCTTGCCACATCGATCATTGAACATAGTCTTTGCCTCTATACAGGCTCATTAGGTCTTGTATGTCTGTTTAGTCATAAGTACTTAACTTAACTCGCCTACTGTGCCATTTTGGAGAGGAAGAAAGTATGGAATTACATGAATAAGTGAAAAATCTATTTCATTTTGTCCGTTTGTCTCCTTTTGCTATAAAAGTATTCCAGAAACATGACAATTGTTATAGATGCTCTTTTGCATTATTTATTTTTGCAAAGAAGGGTAAACAACAGCTAAAGAAGGCCAGCTGTTTGAGGAGACAAATTAATGGCCATACTTGTGTAGTTGTTTTCACGTTTTTATGTACGTTTGTTATACATTTGAAAAATATTTTTTTGTTCACATAATAATATGCTTCATTCTCTATAAGTAAGTTCACTTGATACATTCCGTTACTTTAAAGTATTCAAGCCCTATTATATCTACTTCAAAAACTTTTTGTTCTGGTGAACACAATTGCTACTTTCCATGTACCGTGTAAAGGAAGAAATTTTACTGCAAGTAGAATGTGAAGGTCAAAATTAGCGAATATCGTGAATTTGACAAATTTCTAACCTCAAAAAAGCTCGAGAAAAAAGAACTTTCGTGTAAATGATAAATTTGATGTTTTTCGCGGGATTTAATTTAGCTAAAAGGGAGTCAACAAGATTCGCAAAAATTTCTTATTGGGTTGTTAAGAGGACAATAAGATGAAAAATTGGTATCAGGTTGAAAGCACCTACCAAAATCGGAATAGTATTATGTTTACCAACCTTTTATACAGAATGAACTTTTATATACGTTAGATTCCGTGTATGTTTCATATATATATATATATAATATTTCGAAATTACTTCTAAAGTATTTTCATCAATTTAGCAGGAGATGGACAATTTTGTTTTAAAAAGAAATAGATGTAAATGTGCTGTACAATTTAGATACTCTTTGTATGATGTGATACAGACGATTTTGAAAGAGAAAACTTTGTAAGAGAAAGTTGAAATCATTTTTCCTCCCCAAGATTTTTTCCAAGATTGAAACTTGAAACTTGAAAGAGTTTGGATTTCTCCCCTGTACTTTTTCCGCGCGAAAATTGTTTTCACCTCGTTTGAAGGAGGAAAATGACATTTTTTGTTAAATTGTGGCAATTTTCGAAAACAAGTGCTCCCAATCTTAAAATTTATGCAAAGAAAAAAAAACGTTCGCCATGAGTTCGCAAATTTTAGACTAATGGTTAGGGTCCAATGAGCACCACCAACGTAAAATGACAAAAGTTAAAATATTTTAGCCAGGAGTTGAGAATAATCAAGTTAGAAAGGAATTACTTTGAAAAATCTCAAGCACTTAAAATTTTATGTTTTGATTTGATGTAATAAAGGAAACTAAAATGCAGACGATAAAGAACGATACAATTAAAAGAGCTTTTGAGTTATGTAGAAAACAAAAACAAATTTGTGACATTCCAAGTATTGTAATACAAATA
>JAUKPT010001903.1:0-14172 GCA_032273505.1 Nanomia bijuga | reverse complement strand
TGTGACTTACATAAAATGATATATATATTAGTTTATTTAACTTTAATTTTATCATTATAGGTATGAATATGGAACTACGTTCCGAAAAATTTCACATAAACAATTATTGTGTGCTCTCTATCTATCAAACTTATAATTAGATAAAGTTAATGATTAAAGTTAAGAATTAAGGTTTGCAACCCCGATGGAATAGCCACGTATAAGCTCTTTTACGTGCTTATCAAGGCAAGGACTTAAGTATAGTTTTTCATGAGCCAAATTTCCTTAGCATGGGATGGGCTGATACGACACGGTCCATGGTTTCAATTCAATTGAGACTTGGAAATGTATTAAAGCGTCGATGTCGATTGATTATATTAGAAATTTGTTCCATTCTTTGTGTATCACTTCATGTTACCGGAGTTGGGCAGTTTTGCTAATACGAAGTGAAAAAAGCTCATTAATAATAATTATAATATTAAAAGTACCGTGTTCGCGTTACCGACTATTTCTAATGAGGTCAGTAATTTCGTTTCAGTGACTTCGGATCGTGGACCAATCAAAATATTCACTAAGTCACTAATTATTACGAGTTGTAATCGACGGGACTTGAATATATGGTGTCATCCGTAGTTTTAATTCCATTTTGACGGTGTCCGTCGCTGAATCATCCTTATCACCTAAACGGCGTTGCCTGAGCGATCCACCCTCTAAAATGATCAAAACTATTGCAAACTAGATATTTTGTAAACCTCTCTCAAAAAACTAATTTGTCTGTCTAACAAACCCTTTTTTACGGATCGGGTTGTTAAAATAATTGTTGGGCATTATCCGGCATCCAACGATTGAAACAGTAGACTAGTGATTTTGTGATTTGCTAGGCATACTCAGTAAATGGCTAAGTCATCTATTTAAGCCGTTCTTGAGTTATTCAAGATTACGCCTGAAAAACTCTTCAAGTTTCTCGTTATTGACAATAATAGCAAAAGGTACGAAATGCCCATATTTTCCCCACTAATTACCCCATGAAGATGGAATATTCCAAACACATTTAAAACTTATCAATCGCTGATTGCCTGATAAGGCCTAACTCAATATTTGTCGGGAAGATATCCGGCCTTGTATTAAGATGGCCAAGGACTAGGCAAAAAATTTTGAGGTCAAATATTTCACACGCATGAGTTATATTTATTCGTCAACACTAAAACACTATAGATACACATTTTTGTCATTTTTTCGACATAATCATGACAAACCTGTTAAAATCCAGACAGGCGATTTCTCCAACTAATTCATCATATAAAATGTACAGAAACGCGATCATTAACTTGTAAAGGAATAATTTGAAAAAAACATGTTTTTGTTGTCTTAAGGAATCTCCTTTCAGATGAAGAGGAAGAATAACAGTTTTTCAGTTAGGTCTTGAACTTAACCTTTTTCGTCATATTTATGGTTCGGCATAAGAGAAATAACGTCCGTACTTGCCTGGTATGCTTAAAAAGTTGTCTGGTGTACCTACTCATAAAAGGGGTTCTAAAACTATCTTTTTAACGAATAGTAGGTGGAGGTGACAAGACACAGCATACATATTTTTACTTAACTATAATGTAGGAAGGAGAGAGGAGGAAGAAGTGAGGAAGGAGTTCCATACGTATTCAGGCTTACTTGAGTGGTACTTGTCATTGTTTTTCTTCGTACTAACGCGAACTCTATGCGTACCTTGGTGCACTGGTACGCCCTGATATTAACCACAGTCATATTTATACCAATGACCTTAGACTGTCCTAATTATTATTAAGGAGAAGTAAAACGATTAATCTGATAAAGTGTTATCCCATTACTCTTAGTGTCCACTGAGCGTTTTATGTCGGGTGTTAGCGACATAACTTAAGCTAACAATGGTTACAAAAACCTGGTATATAATTCTTATTGGGCGCTAGGCGTTAAATAAACAAATATGTTTCTGAACCAAATGTTTTTGGGCTAACAAGCCGATCATTATCATTATTATTTTTAATTGATATGCCATTAAGAAGTAGCTAAAGATAGCAAAACATTTAAAAAAACATCTTTTGTTCTGTAAATATGTCATTCAGATATAGTTTAGACACAAGATAGCTTTCGCAAAGGTTATTTAAGAATAAATTAGAATTTAGAATTAATCTTAAGAAATAACTAAAACAAAGTCTACTTCATAAGGTATGAACTAATATAGAACTTTTAAATCAAAAATAAAATCTGTTTCAAACAAACTTTGACTTTGACTTTTGATTTATTCCTTTGTGTTTTTTCGCTCCATACTTTCTTCATTTGCCTCATCACATAAATTGAATAAAATTATCACACTATTCTATCTATCATTGTACTTGGTGAAAAAAATCGCTTAAGGTTAGAAGTGGATCCCACAATTCGAAGTTGACTTAACATGGCTAGTAGATTAAACAAAAAAATCAATTATCTATTTTTCACAAAAAGAAAATAGTTCATACAATTTGAAATTGACTTTTAATCAACCTCGAATGGGTAATGTAATAATTGAACAGTAACAGAATGGCTTTTTGATTTTCACAAAGAAATTCGTGATTTGTGATTTAATAACAATTTAGGAGTAAAGAAATGGTATCAACATAATTAATAATTAATGAGATAGTAAATAAATGAATAATGAATTGATGTTATTAACAGCAGTCACTTAAATTTGAATAATAAAGATCAGTATCATTATATTTTACATTTAATTTAGGAGTTAAGGATTAGTCGATGACTTCTTTTACAGTGTACTTTCTTGTTAATAGCATTCCAAGTGCAAAATAAAAGATTTTTATAAAAATATGTTCTTTGTTTGTAAGTATAATTATTATTCATTTCGAATAGTGTCAATTTAATAGGAGGGGAATGGTTTTCTTCAAATATCATGTATTTCGTTCTACTATCATCTTTGTAAGTGAAAACAAAATCTATTGATGCGTATGGAAACATTTTTATTAAGTTATAACAAAAGTGTAATCAAAAAATGAAACAAATTTTGTATCTTGACTTTTAGCATAACTTCTTTTTCTCGCAGAAGTTCTGCAAGGTATTTTCAAGCATTTCAAAAAGTACCCTAAAAGTCGTTCAATGATTTGATTTCTTATTTTCGTTCGACTAGGTCATATAAATTTTGTATTTTATGCGTTTACCTCATTCATAAACCTGCTTTCATTTTTTTTTCATGGACCCTTAATTTCAGACATAACTATGACCTTTTCATTGCAGGTCAAATTTCCAAGGACTAAATATTCTATACAACCAGACGTATGGCGATACCAAATTGTTTTCAAGGGGGGCTTTAGGGCTTTTTACAGAATGCAAACAAGAAAAAGACATTACAAATAGATATAAATACTCACTAGTACCTATGGAGACAGGAACACGTTGTTTTCCAAAGTTTTTCAAAATTGAATTGCCATGGTAGAAAAGAGAAGCAAATGATATACTCATGATGAGATATCTTTGACAAATGTGTTTCACTCTCAACCGAATATATGTGTCTTTGCTTTTCATCCTGTTTGAAGAGAACTGCGTCGAAAATTTCGTTTGTTTCACAAATAATTCCATCGTGTTTCAAGTTTAACGTTTTAAATAAAGCTGAAGAGATAGAATTCATTCAAGTAAAAATAACAGATTGTGGAAACAAATTTTGAAAATGCTTGAATGATTCATATGGGTTCAGACAAGCACAATTTATGTTTAACCCCGCCCCTTTTCTATCATGGCCAAAATTGTTCTGGATAAGGTCAGTGTAAACAGGTGAAGGTCAAAAATGACTAGTTGTTGTATAAAATATAGCAATAGATTGGACCGTTGATTGGGCTTATTTGTTTTTACTCTATTGTAATCTAGATTGGCTACAAAATATCAGTAAAGTTGACGTTTAACTGTTTGAAACTAGCATCAAAAAATATCTGATTGGTTCTATACAAAGTGTCACAAGGCTAATAAGATGATAGAAATCTTTAGTGGTCTAATCGGTTTCGTCATCTTGTTATTTTGAGTTCATCAAACGTCATATTTACCGAAAAGTTGCAGACAATCTCTGAGAGATTATGCGGAAATTATAATTCATCGTAAGTTATCAAAAACGTTTTTCTAATTTTACTAATTTATTGAAAGTTCGTTTCGCTTATCCCGCGCGCATTTTTTATAAACATCGCATTATCTGCTTTTTTTTTGGATAATTCCGTTTATTTTTTTGTCTATATAATTGTACATGATCACATGAATTGGAAATTTTTGACTTTCAGTCTCTAATTTTTTTCCAATATCTAATATCCAGCGCATTGCGCATTTAGGTTTCAGACTACTATGTTATGCGGAACGAACTTTTAATTACAAGCAGCCTTATGTAAGAAACGTACATAATCAATCATATTGAAATAAGGGAAATTGTTCATTTTTGGAGTGAATTACAAATTGTATTAAAAATTGCTTCTCTTATCTTTCACATATTCGTTCACTAAAGCCGCCACCTCCCTGTTCGCAAATCGTAGTCTAGTGAGTCTTGAGCAGTTTGATCAGGCAAAGCCCGAACCGAAACTACGGTCCCTTTGCCCAGCCTCTGTTCGTTTCTAATGTCTGTATGGATTGAGAAGTACTATAACTTGATCAAGGTTTAACTGCTGATTGCATGGTTCAATTTTTATAAAAATTAGTAAAATTGTAACTAAGCATGTATTAATGATGCTATGGAATTCGTCATTTGCAATTGTTATCATTTTGAGAAGCTTATATTGTGTGAAATCGAAAGTACCTCATAATTCCACGATTATTAAAAATTGGTTTTAATTACATGTTTTGATAATATAAATAAGCCCTGAAAGAATTAGATCAAACAGAAGCTGGAACGTACTAAACCTTAGTATGCCTGCACGTTGAACTGGCCTGTTATATAGTTCGCCATTATATGGTCCAATATATCGCAATGATATTGTATAGATGCTCTAGATGCTGATGATGTTATATATATATATATATATATATATATATATATATATATTTAGAGAAAGTAATGCTTGGCGTTTTTTTATAATGTTTGTGTTATAGATTTTATTCAAATTGCCAAGAAACAGAGGAAAAAAAGTAAAGAAATTAAACATCATTTCATGATTATCTCTGATAACTATATAAGAACGCAAGAAATAACAAACAGCACTGGGTCTGGAATGATTATCTGGTAAAGTATTTTTTGTTAATGCTAGGTAAAGAAACATGATTTTATTCATCGTATGAGATTAAAATTTCTACAGTTCTCTTGGAGTTTTAGCCAGACGTTTCTTTAGATCTGATATTTGTTTTGCGTTTCACGGCAAATATACTTCAGTATTTTTGAAGAAGAATTAGACCCAGGGCGCTTCAATAGAATTACAGACAGAGCTTCAGTTTTGCAAATGAACGTGTGAATCGGTGAATCAAAAATAGTACTCGGCAAATAGTCGTGATAGTTACTCAAAGCTCAGGCGAAATTTTCCGTCAAATCTGAAGGTCTGCTTTAGAAAACACTTATTTTAGATAGGAAACAACAATATAATAATAACAATAATTCATTGTAGCGGTATGAATCCCTCTTTGGAGATTTGTTGCCCGAGAGAAAATAACATCATGCGATGTGAATTGATCAAAACTATATCGCACGTCAACCGGGTCGACTCATGCCGTGCGATGGAAATTGGGTAGTCAGTTAGTACTGACGAAACAATGGGACTTAAGTCATTGCCTCGATTACTCCGATAACGGCTTTGTTCAACATAAGTGCAAACCGTAAACCTTAAACCTTAAATAAGTATCATGTCAAGGTCAAAGGGGTCTAGGGGAAATGTTTTTTTTTTTAGAAATAGAGAATTATCTCTTCTTACACTTTAAATGAAATAACAAGTTTCGGGTCGGCAATATCGTGATTTTCAATCAGGGTCGATCGGGAGACGCATTTACACGTTTATATATTTGGCCTTATATTCAGTATAAATCTCTAGACTAAAACAAGTAAAGATCTTGATGTAGGCAAATTTCTTGATTTAGTTATTCAATATAATGTTTTTTTCTTTTTCATTTTTGACATTTTTAGAATATTGAAATGTTGACAAAAAAATGCAACTATAAGACAACACGTAGCAGTCAAGTGTAAACAAAATACAGATAGAAGAGACGATCTGACGTACAAGTATCATGAAGTTCTAATTTCATTATTTGACTTATACAAATGAAATTCTGGCATTGACTCCAAAATTAAATCAGCGCCTGAACAGCTCTTTTCACAGCCTTCAAGATGTCTGGATTAATAGCAGGGGACATCCGGAAACTTTTATCGATACACATCAAACCGAGGCATGACTGCATCCCGGATCAGTACAGTCGAATCTTCATGGTGAAGGTACTCCTTACGTGCACCATTATCATCGGATTGAGTCAATATCAAGACAACGTCGCTTGTATCATACCAGGTATGTCATTTATACTAGCACATCAACCTCACAGTATTGTATATTGATTGATTTATATATGGTTGATCAAGGGAATAGGGTTAAAGGAGATATCAGAATATGAATACTAGGTATTCAGTTCATTGCACAGTTGAAGTAAAATACTGCTATATGATTTCAAATAAATGTTTCCAAATAAATTCTGTAAATCATAATAAACCAGTGCTAAACGAGAGATTTCAAAAATCTTCCATTGAGGCAAATTAAACAATAAAGTTTTATTAAAAATAATAGTTCGGTAGATTGTCCGGATCAGAAAATACGGACAATTAATTTGTCACATTCTGTATGCAAAATTCTAACATAACTCGATTATCGATTATCATAACTCCCATATCAACATATTGCATTAAATTTAGAGGACATGGATATTTGTAACTCAGATAACAGTGGCGATCCTTCATGCAAGTTCATCCAGGCCGCATGTTGGATTCAAGGAATGTATGTCTACAAACAACTAATTGAGCGGGTGAACCACGTGGCCTACTTCGGCATGCCCCGAAACATTGATCATGATGGAATGATTAATGGGACAAACGAACTTTGTGCTTTGGAACCGGGTATGGGAATGCTTCCTTCAGATAATTGCATTCCGATGGAGAAGACATTCTATTTACAGGTAAACAAATCATTTTGAGGTTCTGAGGTTTAAATATAAGGCTCAAATCGATTCTCCAAAATATACATTTTTTGAAAATTAATCCTATTAATTTGAAATAAATTTGCTTGGCCAAAGGGATCACAGTTATAATCTATTGGTCATTTAAATAGTCTCAAATGTTTTAAGTTTCTTTAAGTCTTTAGAAGTTCTTGTTAGAATTGGGGGAACATATTACCAAAATTGGTTTATTCTGTATACCTGTATTACTGCGTCATAGCCCCAAGCAATGAACTGATTTTACTTTGGATGGGTAAATTTTTCATGGGGAGAATCCAGGAAATAATTTTGCTTAGGGTTGTCATAATTCTTTGCATATGTTTGGGGACGACCCAAAGGTGATATTTGCTTGGGGTTTGGTTTATTTTGTTGGATACAATTTGAGCGCCATTTTGTTTCGGAAGCACATTTTAGACATCTTTTTATGTGGGGTACCGATTCTGTCGATATTTTTTCTTGGGATTTTGCTTTGGATAATAAGTACAAGTTATTTGGCCTTACTTCATACCAGAAGATTGAAGCAATATTTAGAAAATAAAGTAGGGTCCAATAAACGTATGGAAAATAACAAAACGAAAATCCTAGGATTAATGATGCATGTGGGGTCAGTATGCATCAGTTGTAAGTCGTAAGTTGTTTATCATTAGACTCTAATTCGTATA
Source organism: Nanomia bijuga (assembly GCA_032273505.1). Lineage (NCBI taxonomy): Eukaryota > Metazoa > Cnidaria > Hydrozoa > Siphonophorae > Agalmatidae > Nanomia > Nanomia bijuga. Next base: position 6,358 of record JAUKPT010001903.1, on the reverse strand, counting down.
ATCAGATCTCGTAGTTTCATATCAAAGCTGATAGTGAAGAAGGCCTCTAATCGAAATGTTAAATGGGTTTCAATCAACTTTCGATGCAAATACAGTTAAGAATCAATAAGTTGTCAAGATTAGTAGATTGTGGATACTGATTGTATTCATGTATGTTTTTCTTATATCATGCCTACTTCACATTGAATTGTTCATCGTGTATTCGTTTTGAAGAATGCATGCTTGAATATTTGGACGGAATAAGACCATAATACATGACAGCAACAAAATATTTATGACTTTTTGACCTTTGATTTGACTCGTATGATAATACTTGTTACATACTTGCAAGAAACTCTGCTAACTTTTGATAAACTAAAGCCTGTCCTCGCAGTTTTCAAGCGATAGTTGTGATAATTTATAACCTTTCTTCATATCATTTTTTTTTTATTTTAGAGGTTCAATAGTACTTTTCAAAGAACTTTGCTAAAATTTTTGACTTTTGAAATAAGATATTTAAAGAAAAAAAAGCTCAAAATATGGTGTTGGGTTTAGACCATTGGCTCTAAATATTTAAGCCGTTTTTCGATTTTTTGTTGCATCTTTAGGGGTCATTATCTTGTTGAAAATTTATCCAAATCCTAATAATCTCCCCAAAAGGAGAAAAATTCAATAGTGTATTCATTATTACCTTTGAAGTTGTTGATTGGTATTTGACTGCTTTTGCCCGTCTAAAAACAAAAAGTTTAAAGGTTAGATATCAGTGGGGGATCTGGCCCAATTTCTGAGTGTCTTCAAAAGTGATATTCACCCCAAGTTATGGGAAATTTTAAAAATTGAACACTTGAAACGCATAGAAAAATACTTCAGGGCCTATTTTTCAGAGTGTTTGCCCTTATCATGACATTTTCTGGGCCAACTTAGTCTTAAATAATACACATATTGCTCCTAAAAAATTGCTCTTATCTAAAATGAGTGTCTTCGTGAAGACACTAAAGTCACTCCAAATCCGCCACTGGATATTAAAACATATTATCGCTTAAAAAATTGTCCCCATGCATCATAAAATCCATGTTTGTTATTGCAATTCAAGATTCAAGACTGAATGAATAAATACTCATTAAAGCCATTATTTGTATCATTATATAGTTTTTTCATTATTCTTTGTCACACATATCATCACTTATTAATGATGAATTGGGGAAACCAACATTTCAAATCTAAGCCACATAATCTTCATCATTATAATCATGATTATCATCTAATCACGTAATCAATATAATAATCATCATGTAATCACACGTGAAATTTTGTTACCATAGTCCCCATGCCCTCATGGACTTGCAAAATCATAACATGTTGTCCCTAGGGAAAGGGGAAGATAAACAACGAAGCGACCAAGGATATTCAAGAAAATCTTGGTTTCTACGATCGGTATCTCAGCCGATCTCAAGTTATTTATGAACACTTATATATTCAATTCCTCTATATATGTTTTCAAACTAAATCTTTTTGTATAAAACCAATAATACGTAAGCACCGAATAAAAGATATCTGATCTCAATTTCCCTTTTCCATCTCTGCGAATCAAATCTCTTTTAAAAGAAAAATATTTCCTACTAGTCTAGGGCCAAATATTTTTGAATTTCTTTTAACCAATCATATATTTTAAACATTCTTTTAAGATAACTATACATGTAAATAAATAAACTATAAAAAAGTATTTAGCAAGGAAAAAACATTTGGAATACATTATAAAATTATGAAAATATTGATAATGAAATCTAAAGTTGAATTTGAGCAGTAAGATTGAAATTGTATCCTCGGTTAAACGACTTTTAAACAAAGAATGTATACTAAACTCATCGATAATTTTGCTCGCAAAATTTTTGTCACAAGACTAGCGTCATCCTTTTTAACTAACATGTTGAACAAACTATTGTAATGAAACTTGGATTCAATACACATACCGACAAAACAAAAGAGGGGTTAAAAGTTCATTCTCAATTCACTTTATCATTTCGTTAAATTTGCAGTTTTTCGACATTCTAGTAGGTTCTTGATAGATTGCTACATTGCTACATGACTTGCTTCACCATCAGTAGTTGTCGACTTACAGACAACTTTTGACGATGATCTTGTTTTAATCTTCTTATTTCTCTTTTAACTAAATCATTTCTTCTATTTCTTCTCTTTTTTGTTAGTACCAATGGATGGTATTTTTCATTGCAACACTGGCAATCGTATACTACGTACCGTATGTCATCTTCTGCAAGGTGAATCATGATCTCATTGTCTTACGATTATACTTGAAAGAAGACAAGCAAGCGTCAGATCAGATCATAAAACATTACTTCAAGCCAACACCAAAATCGAAATTCAATGTCGATTCAACGTTACGTCCATTGTTAAATATTGTGGTGAAAGTATTGTATATATGTGTTAATTTCATCAGTTTCTTTGCAATGGACAATGTGCTGAATGGTGAATATAAAAACTATGGCATAAAATGGATAGAATGGACTCAATTACAAAATACTATACAATATGATTATTTAGGGACAAGAGCCTTTCCAAAACCAGGTATGTCGTGTTCTAACCTCGATGAAGTTATTACTGATGCAAGGGGTTGTCTGAAAAACTTTTATGTGCTCACTTAAGATTGTAATCGTATTTTGAAAACATTAACCATGATACCTTTGAATTGACCATAATATAATTTTTTATCCAACAAACAGCTTATAATGTTATAATTTCGAGGCACTTCCTAGTTTATTTATGTTGGTTGTATAATTTGTCGATTCGTGCTCAAATAAGTTATGGTATGTTATGATGAGAACGATAACATGTATTCTTCATAGTCTCAAGTTTATTTCATATAATTTCTTCCCTTTCTTATTCTGAATCTTTATCAGCCGATAACTGACGTTTAGCTTGGTTTATCGAGACAATTGAGTAAATAAGTAAATTTGCTATTAAGGCCTTAATCCAGCTCGATACGGAGCGGTTTTTCAGCTTTATCATCCGTAAAATTAACGTTAATATTATACTTCGTAAAACTGTCACTTTAGAACTAACAATCCAACATTTTTTCTTTAGGGTTTTTATATATTTTTGTTACTTTACATATATTGCATTGTAGGTAATAAACTTCTCCCACCTTTTGGGTATTGCGAGTTCTACGAATCAGCAAAAGACGTTCGTACAACCAAAGCGAACAAATACAAACTGGTGTGTGAAATAACTCAGCATATTCTCTACCAGTATTGTCTTCTCTTACTATGGTTCTGTTTTGTATTTGGTATGATCATTTCCATATTGGGACTTCTTAACTTGTGTTGTTGCTACCTTCGGAGAATTTTACTATGCAAGTGAGTAAATACTTTTTACTTCTAGTTTCATAAAATCAATTATTTTCATAAGGTTGCAAGAAATTGCGAATTAGTAAATATAAGGGTAAAAAGTAAAAAGTAAAAAGGTTTGACTATTAAAGTCCGTTTTTTTTAAATAGCTGTCAATTATTTGTATGTTTTTGGATAACTTATGCTATGTTTAACCAAGCTACAAATTAAAATCATAATTTCAGCATAGGAAACTGCAGTGTGAATTTCGTAGCAATTGGCTAAAAAGAAAAAATTCTGCTTTGATTATTTGATAAAATATTTGATAAAAAAACGAAAACAAATACGTGACAGCTATTTGAAACGGACTTTAGGAAGTTGTTTCCGTAATTTGTTTTCATAAAGGGTCGACACAACAACTAGTGACTTATCTGCGGATATTTACTAACATCAACTGTCCCAGTGCTACGGTAAGATTCACCCGAAAAAATGGATGCAAATTCTTCTACATTTAGAATTTTTTCAATGATTAAGCCTATGTTTAGGGTTTTTTACACTGAGTTCCGTTTTTGACTATTCATACACTTTCCTCAAAGGGCTTATCCAAGGGGACTCTAACCCACATTCTTATTTTCATACACGTTTTTTTCTTTTCATGAAACACACTTTTAAGAAACATGAGGCTAAAAATGACAAAAAGTTAAGAAAAACTTAAGAAACATTGCCAGGCTGGAATTAAGAAACATGATTTCTTTTCATTTTCTTCACTTTTAAGGCAACAAAAACTATTTACAAATATTTTACTAATAAATAACACGGCCTGATTATTTGCTTTGCACCTTTCAGTTGAGGTACTTCAAGGTCACAGTTTGCTTGAATATTTCAAATCTAAGTCAACCTACCGAAAATAATTTTTGTCTTGCAGGTTCAGAAAAAATGCATTATCGCAAAGAGGGTTTTCAGATACCCCTAAAAAAACAGTTTATCGTCAACAGATTGTTCCTCAATTATATAATGCAATTCACTCTGCGTATGTTGAATGATATCAATCGTATATAATTAGAAAACATAGACCCATAAATGGCTGAGATAAAGAGAAGAATGTGAAAAATGATCCAATTCTGCATCACACAAATCGAATTAATGGGCTGCAGACCTATGGGTGAACACATATTGCGAAAAATCTTTCAGAGCAATGGTTATATCATATTGGTATTATTAGGGTGGTGCGGAAGAACATTTTGTTTTCGGAATCTTTAATGTAACTACCTACGTTTCCTCATTTGACCTCCTTGATGCCAGAAAACATATTAATCTACTTTATGGGTCATTTCCGCTTTAGCTACTTGGCTTAAAAGACAATAGGCCTGTTGTTAAGATCATTAATCTTTTTTCAATGAAATTAGTCAAATGATCCCTCATGTTTTCGCAAATTTTGAGTAGATTCAATATCACATAAAAACATTGGCCAAAAAATGTACCAGAATTGCGTTATGTAAGCCAAGACGTGCATAAATTACATACAATAAGTATCAACATTAAAATACTAAAGAACTGCGTAGGTCTTCTAATGAGATACCTATATTGACCTTGTGAGGTCAGATGTTATCCAAAATGTGAAGAAAATAAATAGATTAGACAGATTATCTTAAAATAAAATGTGTGAATTACATCACATCCGCTAAAACGTCGTCCTAGTATTCAGAATTCAGGTCATGATCCTGTCTGATCGTGCTACGAGAAATACAGCAACGACAAAAGAGGCTGAGAAAACATATGATTCGCCAATAATGTCAAAAACAATGTCATTGAACCAGTTGTCGTTATCATAACTGTTTTTTAGGTTGATGCCAAACAAGCATCAAGCCTCCTCGACTACATTGCAAATGTTATATTTGAACCAGAAAAGGACACAAAGATGATGACGAAAATCTTGTAAACTATGATTACATTCTACCTCATCGATCGAACATTGCTCGATACTCGCATATTTTTCACTATTAATCTTTCTCGATATGTCAGAGAGCATCGAGATGGGACAAATAACGATACAACAAGGCAACAGGGTTCAAAAAGTTTGACATGAACCAATCGTATTACGGTTCTTGAAAAAAATCATCCCCCAGCTTTAGATTTAAACGAAAAGTCGAAAACAATTTCGTGAATTTTACAGCACAGCAACTTCGGCAACATCTCAAAGATGGCATTAAACTAGTCAAATGGATTTACCTATTGAAACCGGTCGTAAAATGGATGCGAAAAACACAGTTGCCAGGAATTTATTTCCTTAAAACAAATTTGCTTTTGGTGTTTCTCTTGGAGGCTTAGAAATAAAGAGAACTTTTGGCTATACACCTGATTCAGACACTCAGTTTTATTAGATAGTAAAGGGAAATAACATTTGTATCGTGTTAGATTGTTAATAACTATTTCTGAAAGTTTTTTGTTGATTTTATTGTGTTTAATCCTTTATCAACGTAGGACTTGCCCACTTTTTCATTTATGTTGCATGTAGACAATAAATTAATTGAGTAACTCTTTAAGAATTATTTTATGCAATTATGCACGTCTTGGCTTACATAACGCAATCCTGATACATATTTTGGCCTATCTTGTTGACATTAAATCTACTCAAAATTTGCAAAAAAATGAAGGGATATATGACTATTTTCATTAAAAAAAAATTAATGTCATCTTAACAATAGGCCTATTGTCTTTTAAGCCAAGTAGCAAAAGCGGAAATGACTCATATAGTAAGTTATTATGTTTTTTTTGTATCCAGGTGGTAAAATGAGAAAAAGTAGGAAGTTACATTAAAGATTCCGAAAAAAGTATTTACTACATATCATAAATGCGTTTTGAAATGGATGGAAACTCTTCTAGATATAGTAGTGTGATTTTGGGCGATCTGCCCACTTTTTTGAGGGGGAGAAACTCGGCAACCTTACCGAGCTTATTTAAAAACCGAAAACTTTACCGAGAAGATTTGTAATTAAGCGCGACCCTTAACGAGTTCATTTTTAACGATGACGTCATCA
>JAUKPT010001902.1:0-14175 GCA_032273505.1 Nanomia bijuga | reverse complement strand
CCTGCCTAATTGTGTACATTTTGTTTAATTAAAAAGATTAACAAACATTCTGGATGTAATAACACTAATGATATTAAGGCTAAATAATAATTCTTTACATCAGTTTAAAAATCAAGAAAAACTTGAAAAGCGTGTGTGATTTACTTAACAATTTGTTATTATGCATTCTGACCTTCACCATCAAAAATGGTACCCTTATATTAACGTTTAAATTTCGATTTAAAGCATAGACATTTTGATAAGGTTTGCTGGGAAGAGAAGATAAAGAATTGATAAACACAAAATGAGCGTGGCTTTCATTAGTTTGTAAATTGAATGCATTCCTTTTACTCACCTTATCATTTCATTCGTTGGAAATTTGGGAATGGGGTTTCGTGCGATGATGATAATAAACAGCAGTGATGGATATAAAGTGCCTTCAGTGTCTTCATGAAGACACCCATTTTTGATAAGAGCAATTTCTTTGGGAAGTTTTAGACTAAGACTAAGTTGATGATAAGAAGGTTTCAAGACTAAGTAAGTCCTATAATTTGTTAAACTGGCTTCAAGTTAAGAGTAAACACTCTGGAGAATAGGTCCATAAGTGCTTGAATTTTCAAAATTACCCCCTGCTTTAGGTAAATATCAATTTTGAAGACACTCAGTAATTTGGCCAGATCCGCCACTGAACAGGCAGCTGAAAATTTAGTCGGACATTGGGCAAAGATTGCACCGACGCGAGGTAAAATTGACTACCTCAGCTCAAGCCTTATAACACCGACCTCGTAGTATTATCTACAACTGCACACACACACACCCTTAATGTCCATCCAATCAAAAGGTGTTCCTTAAATGAGTAAGATGTTTATTATTTGAGACTAATAGTAGTAAAGAGAATTGTGTTAACCGCGAAAATCCATATGATCAGGATGTATTAACATTTTTACGTATGTCACCGGAAACAAGATTACTTGTTGTCACATGTCCTAATTGAAAGGTGATTTTTTTGTTTTGACTTTATCGCAAAATCATCTTCAAATTTTTGAATATGATTTAGGGGTCTAAAATGTTTCATGGAGAACTTGAGAATTCTGAAAGAAAAAATTGTTTAGATTTGTTTTCAAAAAAAAACAAGGAGTGCGAAAAAGTACCAAAAGCAACGTAAATAATCTGGATACTAGATCTTTACATAAATAAATTGGCGTTTCCATACAAATTTCCCTGCCATAGTTGCGCTAGTTTATTTAAGAAATGGTCTATGCCTGATAAAAATGAATTTTATGCAATTCTGGTCATGAAAATATTTGTAGTAGAAGCATTCGCTGTTGCTGCGGCTCGCCACAAACGCTTAAAAACGTCTCCAAGGCCCACAATATCAGAAGTCACCAAGGAGAGCTCGCTTCAGTTATTTGAACAAGAGAGAAGAATGTGTTATGCGAACTATTGAAATATTGTAAACGGATGGTGCGCGCGAATCATGCCATGTGTTTTTGATACATCTAATATTATCAACTCATGGCAATAACAAGTCAACATACGAACGTCAGAATAAAGTATAAGTGATATCCGAGGTGCACGATAATGGCGCACTTAAACTCAGTTTAGCCGCGTGTGGAGGTGTGTGTGAGAATAAATTTCGTAAGAGCTGTCCTGAAATATTCGACTGCCGATCAACGAACGCAACCAGATTCTGATGCTGTATTTTAATGATATTCCACATACACCCCTGACAAGAAGTTGCCCGCATTCTGGGTTTATAGATTTTCAAAAAGCAGGACAATTATAAGCGTAACATCGTGTTTTTATTTTAAAACAATTACCAAGATGGTGGGCTAAGGAGTGGCAGATATCTAGAATCCATTCAGTGTATTCATGAATACACTCATTTTAGAGCGAATATTTCATTTATGCGTAGCATAGTAGTAATAGAACATAAACGGATCCTGGAATATGGGTTTCTGGGCGTTAACCAAAATCAAGCCATTCAGGGCCAGCCAGTAGCGCAGTTGCGAGTGTAATCATATTTTAATATACTCAGAAAAAGGACTAGACCCGTCAGTGCTTAACTACAACAGCACTCATTGCAGTACATTGCAGCACTTACCTTGGCGAATCACAAGAACTTCACTATTTTACAAAACGCTGGAACCATGAATAATGTAGTAATAAAGGCATAGGCTTGAATGAAGAAACATCTTATCAACAAGGAGTTCAAATAAAAAATTGAAATTCAATCAAAAATAATTTCTTTTATGAGAAATTATCTGTTATCAGTCCGTCTTACAAATGTCCCTTCGACTGACGAATACATTCATCGCGATAAGTCGTTCAAAGTTTCATACAAAAACAAGATGAGTAATGAGCTATTTATTTGTATCTTTTATTCAATGCCACAAAAATTTTAAGATCGCTCTATTTTGAAATCATATTGAGATATCAAAATCACTCTCTGATCAAAGTGTGGTTTCAAACGATGACTATCATCTATATGATTTTGCTTCATTGTTCACGGTGACACGCATTTATAGTGCATATATTTTATGGGGTATTTGGTAAATTTGTCATCCTTTTAGACTGTAGCTTTTTAGGTTATCACTCTATCAATTCTGATGATTTTGATAAATCTGAAGAAATAAGGTAAAGGTTTCTTTGTATTTTAACCCTTAGGAGATAAAGGAAATTGTATTTTTTCCAAAATTAATGACAGTTGTTGTTTCCATTACCTTTTTTGGTAAGAGAAGCTGGTTTGAAGCAAAAATATTAATTGTATTTTCACAAAGATAATTAATACTGACCGATCATTCTACTAATGCGATAAAAAGTGTTAAAAATGGTAATGGAATATACAATGAAACATGACCAGACCACAGACTACTCAAAGTAGTCTATAACCAGCCATATTAACCCCCATTTTACCCATTTTACCCATTTCTGTTATCGGTTCAAACGAGGTCCAGGATAAAAGATAAACTTTCTTAGAAATTAGTTGATATCTCGGAAAAACGGTTTCATTTTGGTAAAGTGGTTTGATATCAGGTTTGGAGTAAGAAAAAAGCTAACCCAAATTCTTTATCAAAAAAGATAAGAACTTTTCTGGCACCTATGTCATCATTTCAGTAGATCAAATTGACAATTTATACATAACATAGGGCGTATCATAGAATATTGGCAATTTTTCAATATAAGTCTTTGTGCTGCAAAATTTATTCTACAACGAACAACTTTTCTGTTTTACATATCCATTTCTTAAAATGGTTATATAAATTTTTGAAAATTAGACCGTTGTGTGCAGGGTTTCAACTATTTTCTGTTTGGCCAGCGAAAGATAATTTCAATTGGCGAATGCAAAAACCTTTAGAATGTACCTCCCCCTGTAAAAACAGTAGAAAAAAAAAGATGATGGTCAAGAATATTAGCCAGCAATGAAAATTCGTGGGATGGCGAATGACTAGAAATTCTTCTGGACCATAATAGAGAACAGTGTCGTATCAAGGGAGAGGTGCATAGGCCATCGCATAAGCCCCTCGTCTTTAGATCTAAATCATATAAGCAAAAATTTAGATCCCCGCACTTCTTAACGACATAGGACTCGTCTATGCTTGATACGTATGGATCAATAAATCAAAATCATTGGTATCCTACCTTATTGGATCGGTAAATGTAACAGACCATATTTTCTTTGCTAAGACCACGGACTTCTAGAATACACGGAAGGGAAACTCCCAAACCACGGTGAAAAATGTGAAGATCGATTGGGCATTTTTTTTAATAACTTTTGCAAGATTTTTTTTTTTAAAGTTAGAATAACCTATTGGAAATTGATATTGATAGATCTTTTTTAATATGTCCCTTAGTTTCCCCCAAAAGGACCTCAGAACTTCCCATTTCTAGTTGTTCAAAGAATTGGAGAAGAAAACAATTTTTATGAAAATAAAAAGTCATACACGACCTTAATCGCCTGGATTTGACAGGTGTCTTGTTTATGATGCCTATGAGTTTTGACCGATCCCACAAAAATACACTATTGTGTTATACTTCCTTTTAAATGTATGATGTATGAATAAGCACAATTTCACACAAGGTTCTCTTCTCCAGAATTTTAAGCATGCTGAGCTAAAAATAAAAGAGTGTATTTCTTTGATTACAAACCAACAATCCAAATTCTCATAATGTGGTCACGTAAAAAATGATCTTTTTCTACCAATCTTTACAATCATTTTTTTACTTAACTTACTCTGGGGAAAACTTCTCATTTTGTCGACACTTCTCGACGGGAATTCTGAGATGAAAGGATACAATCACAGTAAGAACTCATTTTTTATCGTCATTTTGTGGACTACGAATTTCACAACAAAAAAGCCACATTTCATGATAAATCCTTTCAAATCGATGGTTTTAACAAATCAAAAATAACGTTTCGAATGTTTTGTATTCTTTTATGCTGGTTAAATGAGAAATAATGGATTAGACCACGCTTTAAAACACTATGTGGTTGTTTTATTTAAATGGAATTGTAGAAATAGGGAGAAAAATGTGAGGAAAAAAGGAAGTTAGTTCATTGGAGTTGTATCGATTTTGATAAAATAACAATTGTATCGTTACTATCAACATGGCGGTTTAAGTTACACAGTTCCTATTGTGGCTGATATTACCATTAATCTGATATCACTATTTGTTGATAATATATGAAAATGATTCCTCAAAGATGGTTCTGATACGTGGCCCTTGATGAGTTTACTTTTACCCCTTAAGTGATTTTTTGGGTAATTGCAGTTTATTGTGGTTTAATATCCAATGGAAGTTGATTTTTTTTTCAATACAGGAATGGATGATGATTATCAGTGAAAATGATTCCCGAAATGCACCTGTCATATACGAGCTGAAATATTGATATTGATTTCTCTTAAACCGGCATTGCGTTCATTTGTAAATTTGATAAATTTGTAATTTTCATCAAAGAAAATTACAAATAAACGCATCAAAAACATCATTTATAAATAATATCGAGCTTTTCGTTTTGTATAATGTGCTTGTAAAAAATCGTGGTTTATATAATAAATGACGTCACTAAGTTTTAGCACTCTATATCTTGATCTTGTTAAGTTAATGAAGGCGTCTAGATGAATCAATCGCCTACAATATGTTATCTGAGTTGACTCGATACCTTCTCCATGCATTCCATAACAGCATTTTCTAAGAAGCAAGGGAAGATTTTCATAAGCAACTGCCAGTATTAAATGTATTCATGAATACATTCAGAATATTTCTTATTTGAATTTAATCATGATGATAAAGCGTTATTGGGTCCTAAAATATGAGTTCCTAGGCGTTAAGAATGCTTCAACCACCAATATTCACCCATTTGAGGTCCATCATTAGTCTTCGGGGAGAACAGCCATAACTAAAATCTATTTTGAAGATACACAGAAAAAGGCTAAGCTGCTTAAGAGGACGTTTCAAAAAGGTTTTCAATTTTTTAAACTGAAAATGTCTGTTAAGCATTTAGGAGTGACACGTGTCAACTTCACCAATAAACTGACAATCAGTCAATACTGTATCTTTTCTCAATTATAATTTTAATTGGATTATCATTAGTCATTTTTATTGGAGTATAGCATTTGAGAGAAAATTGCACGATTTTCTAAAATCTAATCTATTTTTTGTTCATTTTTAATTCAATCAAGTCTGTATTATATGATAAATACTTTACTTATGTTTACCTATAATCTAATAAAAGACTTCTTATTATAATTATGATGAAATGTTGGTATCATCATGGCATAATAAACAAACAAATAAAAAGAAAAAGAAATAATAAAATAAACACAAGGTTAATATGGCTCATATATCTTTCTGAGAGATTATTTTGGTTCATATGCGGTAAAGCCTGGCCACAATGGTTTATCGTTATGGTTGATATTACGGCTGGATGTGTTCAAATATCAACGTACTAATTAATCAAAAGATAATCACCATATCAACAGGTCATTTAGAAGATGATGACAATATTGGTTTTTATGAGAAAGAAATTGGACCTTTCATAATCACGAGGTTAGAAGATATGAAAAATCTCTTTTTTTGGTTCAATGGATTTTCTTTACAAAGGATTCTCATATGTTAGAAATTGATATTCAAACTCTGCCCTATCATCTATATTCCTGACATACTCATCAGCTGCAGCTGGGGGTCTTAGAAGAGCACCGACACTTTTCGATTTTGGGGGCATTATACTCTCTAAAATGCTCCTCTTTATTTTCAGTCATTTTTTCTCCAATAACAAATGAATAATTACATGTTAATCTTTCATTCCGGTGATTGAAAATGTTTATCAAAATAAAGTAGAAAAATTAAAACATAGTGGTATCGCTGATAGAACTCAAGTTACTATCGTGTGAGAATAAACAATAAAGGCCTAATTCTAATACACAAAGGTACTACGAGCCGGTTTTTCTGTGACTTTAAATTCACTGTCAAACCGGCTAAACGAGGATTTGAGCTTGCTTTAGCCAGAATCGGGCGCGCTTATTTCGTTCCCCTGATCAGTGATAAAATGAGCTGTATCTCTATAATCTCAACTCCAGGAAGGAGCTTCTCCACAAGCCGCATCCCTTTACCAGCCCTTTCTCACCTGCGTGCACTCGACACAAAGTTATCATGTCCTCGTCAATCCCTTTTCGGAAGATTTCAAAAAAACTTCCACCCGCCCATCTGTGCGAACAATTGACACATTAATTACATTAAAAAGTGCAATGTAATAACATTTAATACCACGAAAATGACCAATTAACAATCAATACATTTACCATATATTCGAAAACAGCTTGGTGGCTGCTAAAAGAAAACAAAACAGTCATTTAATTGAAATAATTATAATCTGTCATCAAAACGAGGTATAATCACAAACTCAATTAGGGATCATTGCCAAATTTCGGCTATTTGAGCCATTTGATTGGTTAGAAATTACAACATCAAGAAGCTGATTGGCTCAATTCAAAATGTCACAATGTGATGATTTGTTAAATCAAAAACGCTTCTACATGAACCTATCAGCATTTTGACGATCTAATTCCCAACCAATCAAAAGATTGTATTTGTCATCATTTGGCGACAATACTTAAATCATTCCATTTTTATGTGTATAAAGATTTAATTAGAGCTGACATCAAATTTGAAATAATTCACAAATTCATGTCGAGAAAGAAAAAATCACACAATTCCCCCATTTTTATTTTAGTTAAGCATGCAATTGCCTGATCGGTATATTTCAAACAGCAATTATCTTTATAATAAACCTTATTTTTCTTAATTAAAAAGGGGGGCTGTGGGAGGGAATTTCTTTTTTAATCTGTATGAACAAGAGGGTCATGCATCTTTTTGTCACTATATATGTCTTATCGGTGTATGGTTTTTGTGGGTTTGTTCGGTGAGCTCTGTGTAAGATTTGATATCACGATTTATTATGTCGATGAACTGTTAAAGAGTAGAGAGAAATGTTTCTTATACATGAAGATGTGCTGGAAACGAGATGCACAATGGGTACGATTCCAAATAGCATTGTCAAAATGATATTAATATCAATTTTTGGGGTAGACGATTCCGCCTTTCCACTTAAATCAAGTGGCATATTCTGTATTCGCCGATTCCAAAGATATGTTCATTTTGCTTGATTTTAGGAGCATATATATCGCCAATTTTCATTCAAATTTCGCGTCCTCAGGCGAACTTTGATTCCGTATTCTGCACTTAAAGCGACCTCTATTCTGTATTCTGCCAAGAAAGAAGTGTTCATTCTGCCATTCCGCCAACAGAAAAAAAACCCTGATATTGTACACTATCTTACGTTTTCATTGCAAATGTAGCACACGTTATTGTTGTTAAAGGGTTCTTAGATATCTGCATAAAAAATGATTCTAAGGAATCGCGGATCTTTTGTTTTATAAAATATATATGAGAGAGTGCAGTATATAAACAAATCGTAACAATCAATAGATTTCCAAATATTTTACACCCCTATTTTACACCCTCCGTCCAAGTACTATATAGCCAATTCAGTTCAGTTTTCTAATAATAAAAGATTAAACTTATAATAATTACAACTAAAAGATAATATAAGAATTCAAACTTTTTGCGAGGTTCGAGATTTACTTCGCAAATCATACCTTAAGTTTCTTTTTAATCTAATAGAAAGTATAAAACACCATAGAAAGTTTCAAAAAAACAATAGATATTCCATAGAACGGTTTAAGAAATTGCTAGATTTCAAAATGGAGTATATGTTAATTATCATTACCCACTTTGTCAAGATTTCCCACAACTTGGGGTTAATATCAATTTTGAAGACTATCAGAAATGGAGCCAGATCCGTCACTGCACGAACGCTCACATTCCTAAATGTGAAAGAGTTCAACGGGAAAATGCCTTGCTGATAATGTCAGCAAATTACCATGACCCTCACATTACAATTACACCACCAAACAAGGTGGCGAAAAAGGAACAGCGCGGCAGCGCCGCTGACACGAGGGAAACGAATCTCGCACGAATTGGGAGTTGCCGTTCATTGGCAGATCTAGTCTAATTTCTGAGTGTCTTCAAAATTAATATTAACCCCCAAGCTGTGGGAAATTTTGAAAATTGGAAACGCATGGAAACCTGAGTGGTTGCGCTCTTTATTTCTACGGCTCACTAAGTATTAAATAATAAAAAACTGTCGCGTCGCGTGAAATTGCTCAGATCAGAAATGAGTGTCTTCGTGAAGATACTGAATACATTGATTATTTTTTCAATGAAAAGATTATCTAAGAGACACGAAAATTAGTGACATATATCTTTGCGGACACGAAGTAAAAGGTTTTTTGCCAGCCTGCCTCCAAACATCACCGACACCAACAACATTACCACGGCCACATCCCTCTACATCGAATCTTATATAAATCTTTTAATGAACACGCTTCAACGACACATTCATCATCTCACTTCAAGGTAGTTATGACGTAGGGGAAACTATAAGGAATCATCACAAAACTTCATCTAATTCAGACCATTGATTGGTTTATTATTACATCAACAACAACCTGATTGGTTCATTTAAAAATGTCAGAATTCAAAGTTTTCTGAAAACCAAATATTTTGATGATGATTTTTATTCAACCGATTGAAATCTACATGACGAGATGTTCAACCAATTCAAACAGACTAAATTAACCAATCAGTTTTTGAGATGATTCCTAAGGTGCATTACATAAGTTGATGTAAACCCCAAAAAAGCGATGATTGGTTTTCGACCGCTTTATTAGTTGTTAGTCTGTCTTGGTGATAAAGATAAAAACAAGTGGGCAGCGCATCAGTCACGTAAAAGGTCGTCTCTGAGTGGACCATGCTTGCCAGGGCCCGACAACTGCTATTTGAATAAAATTAATTTATTTTAAGTGAAATGACATCTGTACAATGGCATCTTTTACAATATTGTATGTTTTTTTTTCTGTTTTCAGTCCCTTAGACTTGAAAACATAAAGAAATCTTTATTCGAGATAAATGGTGCATTTTTGTGACTAGGTATGTGTGAGGTGGAGAGGGATCCTGAAGAAGATTTTGCAGAAGGTCGCGAAGTGTTAACCAGCGTTTTGCACTAGGAAAAAAATTTTGTCGGATGAAAATGAAAATGATGAAAATGTGTATCTTACCTCAAGGTTTTTTCTGTTTTTCTCAAGTGTTCATCTTTGATCGAACAATTTTTCAGTTGAATTATACACCAATTATATAATGAAAACCTTTTACTTTAAAAATCTATTCGAGTTTTAAGCTTGTAAAATTTGAAAATCGGACCTTTGGGAGTTTCTTCTTTTTTCCATCTAATCAAACAATATATAATTATGTCACAAAAAAATGAAACGGAGTCAAATGGTGTTGGTCGAATGGGCAATATCATGTTTTCAGATAGACAGAAAAGTAAAGAAAAGTGTGGACTCATAAAACACAGAGATAGCTAAAACTATTCTTTCGGGATAATATCTTGATTGACAAATTTATAACAAGAAGTGTAGTATTTATCATTTTTATTATGAGAAATAAAAAATGAAAATGCAAATTTTCGCTCGTCTCCGCGAGCGTATCAACGTCAAATATCAATTGAAGAGATTCATTAACTATCGTTTTGCTCATTTAGCAAGGGGTTATATTGACTAATAAACAATGCTTCTGCAATCTTTCTATCTATAGTTTTTGATAATCCTTTCTCAAGAATCTTGAAATCATCATTAGAAACCATTAACGAAAATTTGCATTTTTATTTTTTTTTTATTTTATAATAAAAATGATAAATACTAAGCTTCTTGTTTTAACAGAGATAGCTATTTCTACTGTGTTTTATGAGATCACTTTAATTTTTTTCGGCCATCTAGATGTATGGTTTTAAGTAGAACCATAAACAATATCAATGGTTTCATGTTATCTGGAAATCATGAATCACCTCGTCAATGACCAATATGAATTTAACACATTCCTAAATTACAGCATGAATGAAATCAAAATATGCCTCACAAAATCGACTCTGCCCGTATATAAAACCTCAACGAAACAAATATTTTGTTCGTAAGGGGGCATATCAGGAACCTTTTGACCCCCTTGATTACAGTTCATTTGTTTAACAACTAGACTTTATGGAATTCTAATTCAATACACCGCATTATCATTTGATTAATGAGTGGGAGGGGGTCATATTTGAAACTTATGACCCCCCTCTAAATTCTGTTTATTATACAATTTACTTATTAACAAATTAAACTTCCTGGAATTCCTAATCTTCACACCACATTACCTGGAATATATTTATTGATTTTGGTTTCTGATATTTGTAATATGCGGGATATGAAATAAATGTGAGAACGACGTCGTTTTGGTGTCGGGTCATGCAATTTGATGTTCAAACCCACAAATGTGGTGTCTGGTTGGTCAAAAGCTTATTTGACTGGATTAAAGAGTTACGGTTTTGGTTACGTTAATGGGACGGGTTTATCAAACTTTTATCACATTTCTGTTATCTTGATGAATGCTGAGAGGGATATGTGCATCGTAATTGATACTAGTTGGTGGTATCTGAGAAAAAAGATTATAAAAATGATAACAAATAATTGACAATAATGGTCAAAAATGAGAAAAGATAATTGTGACCGTAGTTATAAAAAGGGCTTAGTCGATTCATTGGCTTATACCTATCGACTAAGTCTTGATATATAAAACAAAAAAATATTTTTGCAATGATATTAAAAAAAAAACTTTTGTTTACCGAAATGTATTCAATTTGATTCTATGGACCTTTTTGAGATAAATTCAGACCGGGTAGATGGAATTCTAACCGAAGCGAGAGATATTTCTCTGATTCAGCTGAAGAATAGTCTCAAGTATAAAATTTGATCGGAGTTGAAAAAATTCTTAATTGATTCCCTGAGGTGAAGATTTTTGCATCAGAATTTTTAAGTTACATTTATTCCTTTTTGCGTGAATAACTCATTCAAATTCTTATCGTTACCAACCTTTTTTTCTCTTCTAAATGGCGAAAATTTTATCTTTTTTCAAAATGTGCCAATGAAGATAGTGGCAGATAAACTCGTCTATTGTGGTTGTATCTGCGTTAGATTGCACATGGAAACTTTTGAAACATGAAATCTATTTTAAGGGGAGTATGTTTATCGAGAAAACGTGTTATAATTGCTTTTGTGAAGTGGCTATAGAGGTCTCGCATTTCTCTGAGTATTGTGAAAGTTTGATTTAATTATATTTGGTCCTATACATTCTATTACGTCGTTATTTCCTTTTGCATTTTTCTTGGAGATTGTCGGTAAATTTGCCGTTTGATTAGGTAAGAATTACATCACCAGAACTCAGATTGGTTGACTAAATACTTTCATGATTAACAGTTTTGACAAAACATCAAATTAAAACATTTTGAGTTGAACCAATAACATTCTCGATCATGCATTTTTCAACCACTTTAAATTACAAATGTGTCTATAATTTTTAGACAGCCCTTACATAATTGGATAAAATTGTACATAAACACTGATTGCAATGAGACAATGAGACGACTTTGACTCTTTTATTTTACCTGGGCCTTGATGAGCACTAAGAGGGCTCTGATACCCAGTGGCGTCGCTAGAGGGAAGGGGTTCGGGGGGTAATTTTAATTAATTTTATCGGATTTTTGGCTACTTTTGTCGGATTTCTTTCTAAAGAAGAGGTATCTTAAGTCAGTTCACACATAAATATTGTACACCCCCCCCCCCCCCCACACACACACACACACACACACACACACACACACACACACACACTTGTCATCCCTTTGCGACGCCACTGCTGATACCTGACAAGACAATCTCGAAAGATACCAAACAAGCCAGTCAAAATTTATCACCGGGCAAATCACCGGGCAAATCTAGACAATAATACATCAAAACCGAGGAGTGAATCACTGTGCAAAAATCTTTTACACCTTCACAAGAAATTTTATTATTGTTTTATGGAAATCTTTTTTTTTTTGGGAAGGGGAAGAGGAGGGATTTGTTTTTGTTTTTATTTCATCACTGCTTTTGTGGTTGCAAGCTAATAGTAATGCTTCTTCTTCCCGGTACTCTTGAGAAAATTCTCTATTGCTGGTAACGACAGACATTGAACAAAAACGAAATTTGGAAAAGGAGACTTGCATATATCGTGACTGCTTCAAATCACCTGCAAATAACACCAAAGTAACAGAACTTCTTCTTGAAAACCCCTTATGTAACAAGATGACAGTAAAGATGATATTTCCATTAACTCTCATCTGATAATAATAATAAATTATAATGATGAGTGTAATGATTATTGTAATGATGATAAGACAACATGTAATGAGCTTGTAAACCGCACATGTCCATATCAGGGATGAGCAAGACAAGATGTTGAGTAATCGAGGCGCTGATATTGTGTTGGCATATATTTGGAATAAGCCTTATTACGCGAATTGTTATTTTTGTTCAGCTATTGGACGATCTTATTTTTTTTTTTACCGGTTCGTCATAAATGGGAGATCAATTGAGGATAATTCATTTTATATATGAGCCCATCAATCTAATTATAAAACTTTATGAATTTAAAGGAGAGAAATTTACAGCTTCCAAAAGCATAATCTTAGATTACCGTGACCAAAAGGGCCAAAGTTCTTCCTACATTTTACCAATAGTCAACTTAAAACTTTTCCCATTCTAAATGCCGCTGGGAATGGGGCCATGTAAACCTACTAACACCCATCAAACGTGTAGATCAAATTAATTACCTGGTGGAAACGCAGTGGCAAAACTAGCCTTATATCTGTGTGTCTTTTAAATTGATATTCACCCCCAAGCTGTGGTAAATTTTGAAAATCAATACACAGTAAATGTACGGAAGCACCAATAGAAGTCAACTTGGTCTTAGATAATAAAAACCTGCAAACAAAATTGCTCTTAACAAAATATGATTCTCTTCATGAAGACACTGAAGATCCGCGACTGAAACGCGCTTCGAAACACGTTTTTCACATGCAAGTATTCAGACGGAAAACCACTCTCATCATATGCGTCAGACATACGTGGAGACAGCTTCGATATGTGTTCTTCAGTATCACAACAAGTGATGAGTGACGAAATGCGCTCCTCAATAAACGACGTGCGACGTGACGCGTGAAAGCTAATTAGTCACCAGAAACACTAATACGGTCTTTACGGACGAAAATGATT
The DNA here is from genome assembly GCA_032273505.1 of Nanomia bijuga. Taxonomy (NCBI): domain Eukaryota; kingdom Metazoa; phylum Cnidaria; class Hydrozoa; order Siphonophorae; family Agalmatidae; genus Nanomia; species Nanomia bijuga. The sequence goes on along the minus strand of JAUKPT010001902.1, from coordinate 448 downwards.
TGGACAAGAGAGAAGTTTCTTTCGTTTGTTTGGATAGCAATGTTGAACGTTGCATTGAGACGATGATTTGTTGCACTCTTTTACACCTTGCAGCCTGAGATTCTTTTCACTAATTCACATTTTACGACAGACATCCTAATTCCAATTAAAAAGGAAGACCTTGATGATAGATAGCCTGGCTTAATCAGACACTAACGGAACCAGAAGAAGCTATCGTGACTTGTAAAAGCTAACAGCATCTATGCCAGCAACACTATATTTAAAAAACATCTCGTTGTTACAAAATACACTCTTTTTTATGAGAAACGTATCGCCGAAATAGGGCTTAAAGTTGTTTAAAATGTCATGCTTTATAGGGCTGTAAGTTTCTTAATACCTTATCGGTAAAAAAAAAGTCGGCTAAAAAAAAAGTCGGTAAAAAATATTAGTCGGTAAAAAAATTAGTCAC
>JAUKPT010001901.1:0-14175 GCA_032273505.1 Nanomia bijuga | reverse complement strand
AAGTAAAAGTACAAAGTTAAAAGACAGTAATTAGATGACATAGATAAATAAATAAATGTATAAACTACTTCTCACATGCGCACTTCCCCGTAGTTGAGCTAGATTACGCGGACTGGTTTAGCATTGCGTCTGGCTCTTTGGGTGTCAGGTTTCCTGTGGCATTAGTACCATATGGGACCGCCAGTTTGAACGAAATCTAGCAATACACGCCAGGGCTTGAAGTGTTAGCATGTAGCTTCAATACTGACTTTAACTGCCTTACCTCCCAATGAGAACACTCATTTTCTAAGGGTGCTGTTAGAGGTATGTACATCGCGCCCGCTTTGACAGAAACAAACTTATCTTTTTTGGACTCAGTAAATATGAAACAGAAAATAAAAACACTTTAGTTTGACATGCATTAATGTGAGTTCCCCCTCCCCAGTCTTAAGTTATTCAAAAGTAGAATGAGATACTCAAGCTAGACGTGCATATTCACTAAGTAGATAAACAAATGTTTCGTTTAGTTTTGTTTTTATTAACTTTGCGGACTTGCTTATTTTATGATAATGTGAAATTCTGAATACCGATTTTTCCTTCGTTCTAGATTTCTCTAAAATGCCATCGAACAATTCGAAGTATTATGTCAAGTCTTTAAAAACTAATAAAGTCGAATCCCAAAAAATAACTGAACTATTCAAAAGAAAAACTACAAATGGTGAAGGAGAAGAACCCTCAAAAAAACGTTTATCTGACAACCCCCCTTGTTGTAGTAGCACTTTAGAAGAATCTCAGTCTGTACCATCAGATGAAATTTTGCCGTCTCAAACTACTGAAAAAATTATTGTTTTCGATGAAACAACAGTCCAAACTGTTGCCGATTCGTCTGATAAAGATGCTTCTATTGAAAATACATCAGTCACTGTTCCCACTAAAATAAGTGATCTTCGAACCGCTACCAGTAGCTTAGAGTATTATCAAAACAAATTTCCGGATTTTTATTTTTGTATTACTTCAAAAGGATGGTATTGTAAAACTTGCTCAAATTTTGCGCAAGTTGTCAGCGGTAATGTACCTTTCATCAATTCACCAGGCACTTTCGGAGATCACCCCACACGAAGAGCTAATAAACATTTAACATCAGAACGTCATTCAGAATCAGCGAAAAATAAACAAGCATTTAAGGAAATGTCAAATAGGCGTACTAATGTATGGAAAATGCTAAAAGAAGCTAGCTACGCTCAAGAGATTAAAAAAACAGCAACAAATCGATTTGTCATTAAATGTTTTTTTAGGATTACTCACTTACTAATTAATCAAAAATGGGCGCATACAAGTAACTTTAAGAACATTGTTGAGCTTGTTTCTGATTGTGGAGGCGAGGAAGTTAAAACCCACATTCTTAACGCTCCAAAGAACGTAATGTACCTGTCTCCTCTTTATGTTTCAAAATACATCGATGTAATGAACAGTTACATCAAAGATTCACTTCTAGCATCACTTAAATCAGGAAAATTTACACTTTATAATGACGAAACACAAGATGTGACATCTACAGAACAGATGGCTATCTACGGAACATTCAAACACAATGGTACCATAGCTGAACATTTTATTGGGATAATTCCTATCAGTAAGCTCGTAGAAACGCATTTAAGTGCAAAGAATATACTTGCTGCTATCGAACAGTATCTCGAATCATCTGAAATATCTCTCACGAACGCCAGGTTTTTTGCATGGATACGACTAATGTGAACTCCGGCGAAAGGTCAGGGTTAAAGCGTCTTCTAAAGCATGCAGTCCCATTTGGTGTTTGGATAGGATGTGAGAACCACAAACTAGCGTTATGTTTTAAACATTTGCTTCCGAAATTCAATGACGTGTTCACAGCTGACGCAACATTAACAGCCTTATGGAAATTCTTTCATTATTGTCCGTTGGCAATGTCGTTCATCGAAAATGCTGCAGAAGTTTTCCAAGAAGATTCTATCGTGCCAGTATGTCCTAGTGTCACTAGATGGACTGCTCACGACAGAGCATATAAAAGTATATGTAACGGGTACAAACAATATCTATCCGCCCTCACTGTTTGCGTCAATGAAAGAAGTGAACCTGATGCTTTAGGTATCTTCGATCAAATTACAAGTCCTCATTTTGTAGCAACCATATTGCTTCTAAGAGATGTTTTTACTGTAGTTCAGCCATTAAATCTAGTGTTACAAAAAAGTATAGTGGTATTATGCCTAGCTGACATACCCGTTTATCTCAATAAATCCTATTCAGCATTTGAAAAACTGAAGTCATGCAACGTAACCAGGCCGTATTTTACCGTCACAAAGTTTCAAGAAATGATAGAAGATGCAAAAAACGAAGTTCTTTCTCTGCCACCAAGCTCACGTCTTCGAAACAGCAGTTCGTCGTCTTTTTCATTCGAAAACTTTGAAAAGAATGTATACTTGCCATTCATTGATGGGTTCGTTGGAGAATTAAGAAATGCTTTCGCCCAGTTAGACTTTTGGCTTAACTTTGTTGTTTTCGATCCTCGAAAAATACCAGAGGAGGAGTTAAACGAATATGGCGTGCAAGAAATAGAGGAGCTAGCATCTCATTATGGATCTCCCAAGTCAGACCGCTACGAAGGCAAAATATCCGAGCAGCCAGCGGATATTGATCCTCTGAAATTAAAAGATGAGTGGGATGGTTTTAGGAGTGTCATGCAAGAAAGAAAAAAACTGTACCAAAGCACAATTGATAAAAAGATCGTAGCAGCAACAGAACAGAGTGTACGAGAAGATCTACTAAAGGCTCGTCAGCAATATACACCCGCGTTACTCTTCAAGGACTTGCAAACCGATTCAGTCAGTAATGAACTATTTCCATGCTGCATGTATTTACTGCAACTATTATTAATGTTCCCAGTTAGCGTATCATGTGTTGAACGTTTATTTTCTAAAATGAAATTAATCAAAACACGCTTGAGAAATCACAAGTATCCTTAGACGCATAATTGCGTATTAGCACTGAGAAGCCAGAAAAGTTTACCGATGATGAGTACGAGTATTTCGTCGATACCCTAAAGAAACTTAATCCTAAAATGAGGATCAAAATCTAAAGCGAACATTAACGCAAACATATTCGTACATTATAGAAAACTGATTTTATATACTCTCATTATATTTTTTCTTGATATTTTGTTTTTTAAAAGCGTGAGAAAGTAAAAAAGCGTAAAATTTTATTAAGGACTGAAACATTATATGCATATTTTAACTGCAAGAGAAATTATGTTAAAATTGTTGTTTGAAATTGTTTTGTTTTGTTTATGAAAAGAATAATGATACAAAATCTTTCAAACTTGCTGACTTTTCTTGGTCGTTAAAGGAAAGTGACTCAACTTTGATGATCTAATTGCTTACTGACTGTGCTTGAAACAACGCTTTCTTTAGACTTCTGAAGTGTCTAAAACCTCAAATTTTCATATATTTTTTCCCAATTGGGGCCTGACGGCCCCTCTTATAAATTTCTAATTTAAGCCCTGCTGTTTTAAGGTTACATAATTTTCCAATAAATATAGATTCCAGACATCCTGGTACAGAAATTTGAGATTATACATGGACCCATATCCAACTCAATCAAAGAAACATAATATATTTGTATATGAACAAGCTCGCACAGCTAAATTAGTTTTGCCCCATGTTCATTCACCTTAACAATCGTATATACTATTGCGATAGCTGTAATCACTCAAATCAATTGTTTCAGCATATATTAAGCATCTGTCTTTTGTATACTTCATAAATATAATTATATCATTATAACATCAAAATAAGTAAGAGATATAACGATTCACTTTATAAATATATGTACTGATCTGATATCTTGCTCGACCATTCCCATGACCCTTTGCACGAGGAACCTACTAATAAGTTTGCGCACAGTACGCTATTGACGCGACACAGTAACAAAATAGTTTAGAGCTACCATTAAAAGCCCCGAAATCTCAAAGAAAATCGAAATTTTAGTCATATAAGAGAATATTCTGTAAATTTCAGCATCCTTGAGTTTTTAAAAGGTCTGTATATTGAGAAAAATGAGAAATAGATAAAACCGAAAATGATGGTCAAAGCAATGTAAACTGTAGAGTTTACCTTAGATATATTAGGATGATATGTAAAACTATTGAAAAGTGTGAACTTCCGAGACTGATCTTCTAAGTAATCCCACAGAGATACACTAGTGGATTTCTTCTTCTGCTGCTCGAGCTGCTGCTGCGCGAATTGTTCAGCTTTTATGTTATTCTGTCGACCTGAGTTGCTTTTAGTCGAACTAGCTTTATTCTCAAACGACAACGGATTTCGGACAATCTCAGAGTCTGGGAACCAACCATGTTGATACCGTTCGTGTTCTGAATCCAGGAAAAATGTGTTGAACCTCATCGACGTTTGATGATAAGCAATAAATTTCAAAAAATAATTGTTGTACTCAAATGCATGACGGTATTGACAGATGACCTAAAGAAATGAACAGTTAATTCGACACGACTGATTGATCATAGCAAGGAATAAATCATCTAATTAGTTAATTAAAGAACAGATCAATTTCCTTAGACATGGAAATAACCTTGACAATGAAATGACAGAACTTACAAGTTCCTAAAAACAAACATTGAACTTGCAACATTTTATAAAAAAATGTAAAAGATGAGCAGTTTGAATTACCTGATATACGCAATCTAGGAATTGTAAAAAGAAAGGGGCAATACTTTGCTGCACAGGGTACACATGATTACCACGGTGTGAGAAGCGGTAACCAAATGCTAACCAGTCTTTCTCAATAAGAACTTTAAATCCTTCAATTGTCCGATAAAATGGATCCGATAGAATTTGCACTAAACTGACCACCTAAAACGTTTTTAAAAATAGAGATGATAACAATCTTAGTTGGATTAAACGAAATCAGTCAATAATTTCCAAAAAGTAATTTATGGAAATGGCGATGTAATTTCACTGCAAAATGATATCACTTACAATTCAGACAAATTTATTACCTGAGCAGTGACTTCAGATCCGTCCCCGAAGGAAACTAAACAAGATGAACCTTGAATGTCAATCAAGTTCACAATTGAGCATGCAACCTGGAGTAACGATGAGATCTAAAAAGAAGAGAAAACAATATCAATCCAATTTGCTTTTTTTTTATAGTGATTGCTCATGTAACAATTAGAATAACTACTCCGTTACCTGTTGCATCCATTTTGATTCTTCAACAGCGGAGAGAAATTTTCTTTCTAAACTTGGTTTACTTGGATTTGACACTTTCATGAGTTTCAAAAAACTCGTCTTCACTTGCTGCACGTCATGTATCTGCAATAAAGAAGGACAAAATTAATCAGATGTACTTTATGAAAAGCTATATCATTTGGCAACTGGAGAGCAAAAAGCTTTTTCCACAAATCTTTTTTCTCCAATTTCAAAGCAAAATAAAGGTTCAGTATAAAGCACATTTTGATATATTTTTTTCAAATTTATATTTGACACCTAAATATAATACTGTAAAAATCTAATGTAATTTAGATACATGAATCTATTCAGTATAAGGTTGTATATGGTCAATTTAGATCTGTTAGACCAACTTAGTACTTTGATTTTGTTAATCATTGAAATATAGATCTGTTCACTACAAATAACATTGTATCATTGGTATTTTTTATCAAGTAACAACATTTTCAGTTATAATCAAAATATGGTTTTTGTTTAAAACTTAATAATTTTGGCCAATTTATTGTTCCACCATTTAAAAAAAATTGAAGTAAAAAACACACGCTTTTCCACAAGTGCTGTTATAAGTTTTTTTTGATTTCAGTCAGATTACTTTTTAATCTTTATATTTCTCTTTTTTGTGAAGTGTTGACGATTTGGGGTCTTTTCCCAAATTTCCTGGAATTTACGACTTAAAAGAGAGTGGTAATGGGAATTTAACTTTAATGCCACCAGTCAAGCTCTCTTTTCTGTCAATGTTTTTCCAGTTCACATTACTTCCTTTTTTATTCACCAATGAAAATAAATGATAGTGTATAGTTCTCTTTCTAACAAAAAGTCTTTTACAATTGATCTGCACTTGGCCTTAATAACAAATGTCTAATTTTATTATACTTCTCCTATGTAAATTTTTGAACTAGATTACTATTTTAGCCCCTTTTTAAATCTTAGGGAGTCTTCATATTTTTTTACAGTAAATACTCTTCAGACTACTACTAGACTATTTGCAGGTTCTTGAAAAAATAACCAACAAGAAATAATTTCTGCAGCTATTCTTTTATATACATATAGTTTTTTTCTTAGTTGCTTTTAAATGAAAATAAAAAATCATAATTTAGTTTAAATTCTAATTTATGTATTTTTATTTTTTACTCCTAGATGGCTGTTTAGCCGAAACATGTAGACATAAATATAATTCATTTACTCAGGTTCCCCTGAGCTCCTTCCAGTATCAAAAGGTTTTTTCTTTAAAAAATCAAAAATAATAAAAAAAATCGAAAAAAAATCGAAAAAAAGTATAAAAAAATTTGAAATTAAAAAAAAATCAAAAAAAAATCAAAAAAAAGTTTATCATCAAATTCATCATCCCCGTGCCTAGAGTATCATATGACGTCACGTGCCGACAACGAATATTTGTAAAAGTTGCGAGTATCGTCATAAACATTTGTTATCATCATAGTAAACCTACAATGGCAGTTGCACTGGCTGAGCTAAACCCAAAATTATTCTGTAGTTAAATAATGCCAGGATTTGTTTATGTATCAAAATTGAGGCTTTTTTGGCTTTATTAGATAGTTTTAGATTCTTGGTTCTTGATATTTTGTTGGTTAATAAGTATAACGTAAGACATCCATGTCACCAGTTCATTGTGTATGCATTTGACCTTTGTTTGCATTGTGATAGAACCATATGTATTGTTTGATTATAATATTGTATGGTGCTGAAATAGATATAAGCTCAATCAGAATTCAATTTTATCAGCGTAATAACATTAACAAGATGCACAATTAGGTGGAGAGGTATTGACATGTAAAAAAACATGTGAGTTCTTAGAACTCATATAACATATTACTGCCAATATTGTCTCTGAATTACCACTAGTTAAATACCAATGCAAAGTATTTGTTATGAAACAGAAAGATTTACAGAAATGAAATGGATTCGTTGTGAATGTTTTCACAGAAATCATTGTGCTATCAATGCAGATAATGTCAATTCATGTAGAATTAAAAAGTCAACTGAAGTATGTAAAAAATATTATAACAGTGTTACAAAGAGTTTGTTTTCTCATATCACACCTCTTTAAGATTCGTAGCTAAGTATAAGTATTATTTCGCAGAGGTAGATGGATGGTAGACATGTATGGGGAAGTTTTACCTCTCGAATCGGAGACAATATCATACACTCAAGAGGACTGTGTCATATGCCAGTGGAGACTTCAGCTCTGTTGCAAGGAGCTCTATTGCAACTTGACTGGTAGCTATGAAAAGCTAACACAGACTGGTACGATACTGCAAGAGACTACAGTAAACAGGGTGTGGGATATAAATTAATATAACTTATGCTTTATTCTTAACCATCATCTTTAACGGTAAATACCCCCTCCTGGGGGAATAGATAAGGGATCTGAAATTTTGGGTAAGAAAAATATAAATATAAATTTGTATAATCCTTAAAATTCTTCATTCTAGAGCATTTCAGAGCACAGGAATTCAAAATTGTCTTCAACCATGGTGAAGGTATTTATCAAGACATAAGAAAATTCTCCATTCTTGAGCATTTTGGTTCTGGAGTTTAAAATTCCCTTATATCTAAATGAACATAATGCATAAGAAGCTTAGTTACGATAAGAAACTAATTTTGTAACTCAACTCCGGATCAAAAATTAGGGGAAGAAAAAAGGTCTCATCCAAATGTGGTGGGGGGGAAATATAAGGGTTTTCCGCCAAAATATATATCAATGATCATTTTTCCTCAATATATTTTAAGAACTAGAAAAAAAGGCTTTGTTTCTAGTTTTAATGATGTTTGAAGAATGATCAAAAAAGATAATTGGGCACAATGTGATAAGTGAAAAATTTAAAAGTTCTGCATTAGTATGCGATCTTGTTTTCCTGGATTAAAAAAGTTTTTTTTACAGGTTTAAGATTTACAGTTTTCACATTTTTGCTCTGAGCCCCACCTTGTTTTTTACTCCTGTCTATTGAGTATACAAATACACCCAAAATAATAAGTATTAATAATATATATATAAATATATTAATAATATAAAAATAATTCCTATTATATACAATGAGAAAGCGTGTCATGCAATGCCCACCAAGGTCGATCCGGTAAGGTAAGGTTATACAATACAAAAAAATAAACCTCTTCGTGTTTGCCTTAATTAAAACTTATCACTTCTTCACATAAATCTTCAGTTAAAGCTAAAGAACATTCAATGAGATAAAAAATATCTTTTTGATTATTCTTTAACTTCCTTTCTGATAATCATAGCATCGTTTTTGGATATTCCATTGCCATCCACAAATATCCCACAATTTACCCACGTTTGATTGTATTTTCTCAATTGACTTTAAATGTCAACTCTGAATTAATCATTACCATCAACGGGGGTGAGATGGAACGATTTTTAAGGTTTTTCAGAAATTTTGGCTGAATTAGGCGAGTTGTTGGATGGCTTGCAACTGTTTTGTTACAATTAAGGGTTCCTTTTGAAAGCCATTTAAGCTTGCATTCAAGCATTTTGACTTACCTATGCATTCTTGTGAGATTGTAGGGGATTCAGAGAGTTACCTGGAGAACTTTCATTGGATGATGGAGTGAGATGTTTTTATAAAGATAACTAGTTCAAAATGGTCAGAAATAGTTAATCAATTAAAGAAATGTGTGGATACAAATACCAATGAGATTATAGAATGCAGAAAACTTGTCGATTTCCCTTCTGGACAATAATTTGATGCCAAAATGCGCAGATTTGTGGATACAATGTTTTTACCCTTTTTAAAAGAATTTTAACCCTTAATTTGTTGAATATTGACAAAAAAGCCAAAAGTTCATATTTTAGTGCAATTTAAGTGAAGTTTTGGGGTGTTCAAAGATCTCTGAAGCAGTACTCAAAGTTTTGTGTACGTTTCGGGGCTCAGTTTTTCAGCGATATAGTTAGTCAAAAACGTTTCATCCCACACCCATTGACGGTACATCATTTTTATTGGTAATTCTTGGTAATGATTTTCACCTTCCCTGCAATCTTAACACTCATAAATAAGATGATTTCATCATTATATTAAATCATTCATTTCTTATGTTTATTAAACAACAACAGCCATGTTATTTGTGACCTTTTAACTCAATGTGAAGTAACCGCATAACATGATAACGAATGTTATGATGATACTCGCAACTTTTACGGATATTCGTTATCAGCATGCGACGTCATATGATACTCTAGGCACGCGGATGATTTTTTTTTGATTTTTTTTTTTGATTTTTTATACTTTTTTTTCGATTTTTTAGTGAAGTGTGTCGACAGACAACAAATTTGATAATGATTATAAATATCTCTTTATTTATATTTCTTATCCAATTTAGATTTGTTTACTAGTTATTGTAATCCTTTTTTTTCTTGTTATTTGTTAGTATGTTATTTGAGGAAGAAAAAATTTGAAATTGAAATCAAATTTAACGACAAAAACAAAGCAAATATTCTGCAAGACCAGTTTTGTAGTGTTTTCATTAAATAACAGAATAATAATCATGTCATATTCTCACAATTGATAAGAAAAAAAATTAATGCACATCCATCGTAATACCCTTAATGGAGAGGATCTGGGACATTTACTACAAGTAAATACTTATAATAATTTTAGGTGAAATAAGATAAAAGTTAATCCAATAATGCCATCATTTAGACCTATTGTCGACAGAACTGGAACCATGCATTACGAAGAAGGTAAATATCTTTGTGAGTTACCAACACCACTAGCATCAAACAAATTCACCTTGAATGACTCTTTTGATACCACTGATCGTATTCGTATTACGTAGAACAAGGATACAAACTAGTCCCATTTGTCGTAGTATCACTGTTTACTAACGTTCCATTACAAAGAATGCTTAACATCATATTAGATCGCGTATAAAAAACAAAGAAATATCTATGACGTTAAAATAAAAAAAACTCTGAAAAAACTACTTCTTGAAACATGCACCAAAACCGCATTGTAGGTTCAATTGGTCTTTTATTAGTAAATATAATTATGATTGAATTGGAAAACCGAGTTGTTCGAAATCTTTTAGGGAATTCTATACTAGATTTGTTGATGACATCTTCTTCTTAATTATGACGATATAGATTAAGTCAAAACTGAATTTGAGAAGTTTGATTCAAACCTCAAATTCACTTTCCATACCTTTGAGAATGAGAATCTTCACTTTCTCGATATTAAAATTAAAACAACCAATGGTTTAAAAATCTATCATAAAAATATATTTACTGACCATTATGTCACCTTCTCTAGTTTTGTACCATGGTTTCACCGCATATTTTGGTTAAGGTCTCTTATATACTGTTCAAAAATAATATGTGACAAACGTTTATTTAAAACACTGATAAAAAATACTAGGAATGGCTTTCCTATCTGTGTGAGAAATAAAATTGTCGACAAGTTCACAAAAGAAGCAACCGAAATCAAACCAGAAAATGTACCGGGGTGTCTCAAAAAAAAAATTGCAACGTTTGATGACAATTGCGGATAGAAAAATTGAATTTCTATTAAAAAATTTCTTTCATTAGATGAAGAAAAGACCAGCTTAAATTTCGATGTATCATTTTTTTCTCTGTTATTAATATTTACTGAGTTAGAGGCCTTTAAAGTTTTAAACATAAAAAAATGCTGGAAAATGTTCAAATTCTAGCAACATAATTAGTTGACACAATGAAAAGTATGAATTATCCAGACTACGAAAACTAGATCTTCTGACACTTGTATATAGAAGGGAAAGTGGAGATATGTTCGAGGTTTGGAAACATTTCAACACATGACAAATGAATTATCTCGAAGAATTTCAAACTCAACTATTGATCAATAGGAAGCATCCATACCAACTAATCAGGGATACACCTTACAATGGCACATATGGAATTCAAACAAGTTCTTTTTATTTCTGTGAGGCTAAAACCTGGAATTCGCAACCCCTGGTGTTATTGGTTCTAAAAACATCTACACACGTCCCAATGTGTCCTTGAATGAGAAACCAACGAAGTAAATGTCATGCTCTTTGAGCATGTGAATCTAGAAATACATAATTATTACGTGCAATTTGCACTGAGTGAAAATTGTGTCTGGACATTTAGTGTTTTGTGTAGTGACAGGGTCCTACAACCATGAAATACCTAGTCTAAAAAGGGGCAAGTAGTTTAGCCGCAAAAATCTTTCGAGAAAATGAAATAAGGAAGCAAATATGAGAATAAAAGAGGTTTCTTTTATGTTGTCATGTTTATTTTTAAAACTGTAAATTGCACAAATTAATTTATAACAAGTACATGAACAATTACAAGTTCAGATGATGAAGTAAAAAAACTCACTTTTAAATCTGCTTCTTGGGGAGCATATGCCAAGGTCTTAACACCATGACGACCAACATTATTATAAATTATTCGGCTAATCCTTTGCAATGCCATTATCAGTGAACAATAATTGATAATATTGAAAATATTTGTCTAAGCTGGAACAAGAGATGATAAAAGTAATAAAAATAAAAGCAACAAGCTGAACTAGTGTGGACCCCCGTTCAATATGTGTTTTCTATTTTGGCCTAATTTGGGCCCATTTTCCAAAATTATTGGAGATCAGGAATTTGACCAAAAAGTGACCAATATACGAAATGTTCCCATCTAATTTCATACAAAAAAACTAAGAAATCCTTGCAGTTGTTTTCCGACATTATTCAAAAAGTGCTATTTTGGCCTAATTTGGGCCCATTTTCCCAAATTTTGGGAGAACCAAAATTTTCCTGAAAAAATGACTAATATATGAAATGTTCCCCTCATTACACTCTAATTTCATGCAAAATGCTAAAAAAAGCCATGGAGCTGTTTTCTGTCAATATTGAAAAAATAGCTATTTTGGCCTAATTTTGGCCCATTTTTCCAAATTTTACGAGCACTATCACTATTATGTTATTTCATGCCAAAATTCAGAACAAGCGAGCTATTAGTGGACCCCCCATTGTGAAGAAGGGAAAAAGAGAAAAAAATTGAGAAAGTGACCAAAACCCTCAAATTTGGGTCATTTTGGGCCCATTTGGCCCAATTTAAGACTACAATTTATTTTTGAGCAGAAAAACCACCAGTCCCTGCTAGATGTTATAATTTTGTATCAGAATATGCAATATCAGCCAAAACTAATGATTCAAAATTGAAAAAGTGACCAAAACCCTTAAATTTGGGCCATTTTGGCCCAATTTTGGACCGCGAAAACTTTTTTAAGCAGAAAAACACCAGTCCCTGCTAGATATCATAATTTTGTATCAGAATATGCAATATCAACCAAAACTAATAATTCAAACTCGAAAAAGTGACCAAAAAGCTCTAATTTGGGCCAATTTGGGTCCATTTGACCCAATTTTAGACCAGGAAAAAAATATTTTTTGTAGGGCGAGTCCAAAAATGCTTAATTAACAGCAATAATAATAATAATAACGAGATAGATCTTATAGAACCCGTTCCAGCTAATGTTGGGGGCACAAAATAACAATGTTTTTTCTTTTGCTTAGGTTAAGATCTGAATAAATATATTTGTAATGTTATGATCAAAACATCTTAGGATCAAACAAGCATATTGCACATTGCATATTGCACAATTTAGCTAGATTAAATTAAAGTAAAAATATGGAAAACCAAAATATCTATAACAAAACATACTTATCATTTCATTTCTATCTCAGTTTAGAGTAGTGACTGGTATGTAAAGTAAACATAGTTACTAATAAAACCAATAACAGTTGTCTAGAAAACTTGTCAAACAATAAAAAGCAAACAAGCACTGCTAGAGGTGTACTCACATAGAAGAACTTGGAAGAAGAAAATTTTTTGGAATCTTCTACACTTATACATAAAAAGAGAAATTTCTCCATAAGATTCCCACCATGCAAAATTTAAAGAATCGCTAAAACTGTTGAGAAAAATGAAAAATACCACATTTTTAAATTTACTAAATCCAGAGTGAGTAAGAATATACATACAAGCATAATAAATTGATAGAAAATAATTCAAAACATTTTAAGGGGGATCTCATTTTATAGAATCTTCACATTAAAACGTGAGTACAAAAAACATCTTGCTAACAGGAAACTGGAATGAACTGTACTTGCCTTGAAACTGCGAAGGCAGTGTAAAATGTACACAAGGATTTAGAAACATATTTCCCCTTCCTTCTTAATAGCAGAGAAATATTTTTATATGACTTAATACATATTAAAAAAATTGATCATACATAATTAAAAGAAACCTACACAAGAAAACTTATCTAACCTAAAATGAGAACAAATTATCTTTTAAGAACATTTCTTTGATGTCTTTATTAAGAATCTATTAGATCCACTTTAATTTAATCATGTTGCACGATTAAGAACATGAGCTAAAAGCATGATATGAACTCTATCTAACATGAACTTTATCTTGTCTATAAATGAACAAATATTTGTTGAGCTAGATAGTAACACGTCATGAAACATGAAGAAATGATAATAACTGCACATTGTTGTGTCAAATTTCATCTTAGCGACCTAAAGAGATCATGTAATCCTCTTAAAGTAAAATTAAAATATTATAACATCAAATATGAAAGAAAGGCATGTTTTATCATACTTGAGTACCAAATTTGATTAACTGACTTCGTCATTTTTCCTCCAACACCCTCCCACCCAAATTTAACATTTAGAATCTTGAGTTAGGACCCTAGAGTACAAAAATGGCTTGGGTACCCAAAAATGGTATATTGCTTAAAACTCTTTTGTAAGAAATTCAGTAGCACTTGGTTGCAGCTACCAAAATTACCATGAGTACCCTGACTGAATAAAATGTTCTTCTAAATAAGGTAAATTTCAAAATATTCTCTTCAAATAATGTCATTGCAATCTTAATAGGTGCAACCAACAA
>JAUKPT010001900.1:0-14178 GCA_032273505.1 Nanomia bijuga | reverse complement strand
TCTGCGGAGATATCCCCAGACACACGTTCTCCCCAAAGTAAATCTTCCTCATCTTGTGCACTGCGCACAGACATTTCATCGTCCAATTCCTGCTCCACAGTGAGCGAGATAGTCTCCTCGTCGAGCTTTCGTTTTCTCGTCGTATCGTCTCGTAATGAGCGTAATTCATCGACAACCTTCGAAGATGTTTGTTCAGCGAGAAGCAATGTTCGTCCCGTCTGTTCCATGAACTTGCTTATGACTTCATTCAATCTCGACTGATTAGCAATAAACGCCCCAATGTCAACATTATTTTCTTCCGACATAATTGCTGAGATATAATCTTCTTCTATTATAATTTTACGTAACTAATTTTAAATAACGTAATAAATTTTTTCTCGAAATCAAAGAGGCGTGACCACGCTTAACGGTGATAAATTCCAACAGAGGCATATAACCATGCGGTGTTCCAACTTCACTTCAGTCATTTCCGAAAACCCGGAACGTTTACGAAATGGAACACCAGGGCTTGGTTTCAAAGAATGTTGATAAGCGTCTCTTTACAATTCTTATTCTTAAAAGATCTATTCATGTGAAATGAACACAAAAGATAATCTTGATATATCCGTACCTATAACTCCCCTCGATCACTACATTCCCCTTTTTTATCACAAATTCTAATTCTTCTCTTAAAATGAATTCCAGAAAAATCAAAATTGATGATTTATATTCATGAACTTTTTCTTTTACAGTTTATCGTGTTTTAGCTTTGGTCAAAATAATCATCGAAGTTTGTTTGTGCCAAATTTCACTTTTGAAGCGGCCGTATTTTGTATCAACGGTTTTGATTTTGGATTATTTTGCCAGGAAACGCGGGGAATATGTTTTTAATAACATGTTCCGTCACCTTTGTTCATACATAACGTCGAAGACCTACACCAGCGGTCTGAGACCTGCAGATCTTGAAAACAATTTTTACAGGTCTGTAAAATACGGCTGTTTACCTTCTTTTGGTCGCTGTTGTAGGACTTCGGTTGTATAAAACACGCACTTCAAGATCTCCAGGTATTTGGACGTTGCTTTAGGTCTTATAACACCGAAAGTCCCTTATATTTCCTGTAAAACCGAGCTTATTCCGAAACACTGCAGAAAATACTTTATTCCGCCATATATATTCGTGCTTAGAAAACCAAATACAGCGTAAACTCGAAAAAGTTTCATTTTTGAGGGCTGTAGTGCAGAAGGCCATTATTACACCATATATACAGGGTCTCAAAATAGGCTTTAAAATTATTTCTAGATTGTTTCACTATTTTTTTCTGAAAACGTAATGACTTTGCTACATGTGGCCTGAAGATCTCGTAAATAAATTGATAATTCGCCTTAAAATTTATTTTATGTGGAGGTCAATAAAAAAACTGGAGATAGACTGGAATTACATATATTAGATATGTTATGATATTTTGTCATTTTGTTCATACTATTTTAACATTTTTCCATATAGTGGAAAATCGAATGGCAAACGTTGGACTTCTACAAAATGCATTTTGTAATATGTTTTATCAACAAACAATCTCTGCTCTGTAGTCAGTTAGACTATGCCGATCAAGAGATTTATTATCATCAACAATTTTACTATGCAACGGACCATACGTTAATCTGGTGGATCACAGGTGAAAACCATTGCCTCCATGACCAATGAAAAACCATGCTGAATGTAAAATATTTATGAGATCGTGTAAACTGAAATTTTGATGCATTGATAAATTAAAAACATTGTATCCACTTAAGAGAACGGATTATATGTAATTCCCGTCTATCTAAAATATTTTGACCTCAACATAAAATCAATTTTAAGGTGAGATATCACTCCCTTTTTCGGACCCAAGTCATTACTCTTTCAGGTAAAATTAGTGAAACAATCTTAAAAAAATTAAATCAATTGTAAGGTGAAATATGAATCCGCTTTTTAAGATTTCTGGGCCACATGTAGAAAAGTCATTACTCTTTCAGAGAAAATCAGTAAAACAATCTAAGAAAAAAGCCATTTTGAGACCTTTTACTGGCGGGTTGGCTTTTATGTGAAACACCCTGTATAAAAACAGTTTTGTTACTTGTCCAGGAAGAGAGTCAAATCTCTATTTCAAAGTGTTCTAGGGCATTTATTAAAACTTAATTTGAATTGAACTCTGCAACAACGTCCATACTATTTTAATTTATTTGAAGCTGTAATTGAAAATTTCTTCTTTTTAGATTTCTATGAAATAAATTGTGCAAGAATCGCTTCTCTCAAAATATGACGTTTTTTGAAAAACAGGAGTCATGCCTAGTATCACTTAACATTTCTTCTTCTATTCAACGTTCTATCACATAACTTTTTATAAAGAAAAGGGGTACTGACAGTGTATACTGAATAATAATTCAATGATATCACAAAATTCAACGAAATTAGGATTTAGAAAAGGACTTAGTGCTGTGTGTTTTCAGTTAAAGAAATGTCGATGATGAGTTAAGCGTATGAAAGAGGCGCCAATTTATAAAGTCAAACTATTGCTAGCAAGCACACACAAACAAACAAACAAACAAACAAGATCTATTTCTAAAGAAGTCAATAAATACGTTTTTACACTGAGATAAATCAACAATGGTGAAAAATTATGAAGCTTGTTCATGATTGGTCTATCCAGGTTTATCTATTACATGATCCTTAATAAATGTAATAATTAATCCTTGATAAACCAATCATATTTCGAGAATTTCCTGATCTATTACCACAAAGTTCTTGAGACGATTCGTTTCAAACTAACTTTTGCAAATCATAATCTAAGAATTGAAAAAACTGCATGGCTTTTAGATCGTGTAAAAGAGAAACTATAGGACAATTGTATATTATGCAACCATAGCGCTAAGATAACACAATATTCGGACAGAAGAAATCTTTTATTGATTCATGCACCATCATTTAATTCTCATCATTTATAATTATATCACTCATGACACAGCTATACATCTATTCATCAGGCACATTGATATCATGGTAATAAGGAAAGATGATGGATTTGTAATAGTAAAAAAAACTAACGATGTTCTTGATAATTCTATTGTGTTTTATATGTAGGGAGTTTCTAGCACACATTCCTATTATGAGTCAAGTGCTTTTCTTTATAGAATATGATGTAAAAATACGATTAATAGCTAAGCTTTCTCAGTGTTTGAAAATACTTTTTCGTCAATGCCGGAAGAGAATTTGAGGAGTGAAAAGTTGAATTTATAAGCATTGTTAATTCTTCACCTGTCTCTGTTAAACGAATCTTGAATCTTGAATAATGAAATGTCTGGTAAATTAAGTGCTAGTGAAATTAAAGAAAATAATTCGTTGAAATTATCATCCTTGCTACGTACAAAAGGTATATTCCACCATAAAAAATGTAAGGAATGGTATGAATTCTAGAAAGTTCTACTCTTTTTAACACAAGTAGGCAATTTAACAGTTATCAAAATTGAGTGCTAACAAAATGCTGAGGGTTCATAGTACATAGAACTAAACTAAACAAATGGCACATTTGTTTGATTTATTAAAGGCAGAATTCTACAGTCCTCTCTCTTATTAACGGACATTCTAAAATGCGAACACCTCATATTTCAATAGTTATTTTTAACACTCTAAAATTTTATCATTGAGTTTTTATTGAGTGATTTTTAATCGACTGATCAGCCAACTAACCAGTTTTTCTGGACCACGGAAAGGATGAAAAAACACACACGGAAGTCTATAACCACCAAATAATTCTAAAAGGTGGACACTTCTATTGCTTATTGGAGAGAGGACTGTATAATCCTTTTTACTTCTTCGGATTGTGTTTTAGATTCATTATCAGATCCCAAGGTGTTTCTGGAGATATACCGAAACATTCAGTAACCATTCGATAACAGACGACAATACACAAACCCTGCGCAAGTGTATTTCTCTGTACAATACACATACAACTCTTAACTAAGGATTGTATTACCATCATTAAGTGAAAAAAGCGATTCGAAACCCTATAAGTGTGCAGTTTGCCCCAGGGTGGGGGGCACTTCTATATAATTATATACGGGTACGTGCCGCTACCTAGGGTATCTATTTCCTCTAGCTGGTTTCGTTCAGGGTATATATTTCCATACGTACACAATTTAGGTTTCGCCCAGGGTATGTTTTATTTTCCTAACTTCATGTTCGGACAGGTCCCCGCTGAATTGATACTACAATGGAACGTTTTAAACCGTCTTATATTTCAATAGCTGTTTTTCCCCACACAAACGAAAAATTGTAGTCATTACAGGGTATAGGATTTCACATCATGCTCGCTCAGGGTATCAATTTCACAGTATAAAAGGTTTCTCCCAGGTTCAGGGTAAAATATTTTCAGCGGGACTATCAGGGCACACCGTACACCTAGTGCCCCCGGACAGTTTGCATTGATGCACATGTCTTGCTAACAAGAAGACAAATCATGATGTCGCAACATGATGGCCCATGAAACTCTAAAACTTCTGCGATGAACCTAACAGAACGTTACGAAAGCTACTGCTTTATATAAGGGTGGTGCGGTCGAACATTTTTTTTCTGTACCCCTACCTTTTTCCAAATGATAGGTTTTTATGTCAAACTTTTTGAACCCTGCTGCCTTTGTTGTATCGCCATTTGTCCGTACCATTTCGATATGCTTTCTGCCATATAGAGAAAGCTTAATAGTGAAAAATCTGCAAGTTTCGAGGCAACGTTTGATCGACGTCGTAGAATGTTATCACAGTTTACAAGATTTTCGTCATAATCTTTCTTTGTGTCCTTCTTTGATGAAGTAACCCATTCTTGTCCAAATATATTATTTGTAATGTAGACGAGGAGGCTTGATGCTTGTCGGGCACCTTAAAACAGTTATGATAACGACCAGTTGATTCAATGACAATGTGGTTGAAGGTTTTATACGGCTCTCGCACTGTTTTCTCAGCCGCTTTTGTCGCTGCTGTATTTCTCGTAGCAGGATCAGACTAACCAAGACTTTATTTAAAGCTAATCTGTCTAATATATTTATTCATTCACCTGGCCTTACTAGGTCAATATAGGTATCTCATAAGAAAACCCGCGCGGTCCTTTAGTAAGTATTTCAATGTTGATACTTAATTTATGTAATTTATGCACGTATTGGCTTACATAACGCAATTATGGTACATTTTATGGCCTATGTTGTTATGTGGTATAGAATCTACTCAAAATTTACAAAAGAATGAGGGGTCACATGACCATTTTCATTAAAATAAATTTTTAAGCCAAGTAGCAAAAGCGGAAATGACCCATATAGTAAGTTATTGTTACATTAAAGATTCCGAAAAAAAATGTTCAACCGCAACACCCTATTCAAAAGTCTGTCTGATTTTGCTATATATCAAGCAAATGCGACTATTGCTAGGAAGTTCTGACGGGTCGAACCATTTCATGAGTGGATTGGGATTGTCACTTGGTACCTGATAAAACACTATATTGGACCTTCTACCTCAAACTTCGGATCGATTGATTTTTTTAGTTCTTAGGACGAGTTTGCAGTTGAACAAAGGTGATGACGTCATTCCTGTTGGATTGGTGCGTTTGTAATCAGATTAGTGAGGATTAGCGAGAGGGATTAGTGTTGCTATTATACACGTTAATATGATTAATCGTAGATTAAGTAGTCGAATAAACGTTATCAAATCCATGTTGCTTTTTTAAAAGGGTTACTGTGTCCGGGTTTTTTTTTTCAAGTTTAATTTGTTTTGTTTTTCATTTATCATTTTATCAAAATTGTTAACTGCATATCAGCCCTCCTCAGTTCCCCCTCAGTTATGCGTTAAGATAACATGAACTGCAATGACAAAGCTTTATCTAAATCTTGCATTTTTGATGAATCAGTTTGATTTACCAAACACTTATATAGTTGAGACTTTCTGTATGAAATGTTCTAGGACCAATTTTTGGCAATTGTCATTTCCGTGGATAAATTCCACGACTATTTCAATAATTTTTTTCTGTTGACAGGATTTCAATTGGACATTAGAGTGCGTTGTCATGGGACTCGTCGATTATTGTCACCAATGTGACGATTTGAAACCTTTTGTAAACATCATATGTAAGGCGGATGGAATTTCTAATTTTAGCTTATTTCGTATAACAGTTAATTTTACTGGTATTTTAAATGTATTCTAAACACAGATTTCGATTGACGTTTAAAATTATTGGTGATGGGTCCATTAAATTATTTAGTCCCGAAATATGGACATTGTAACTCGATCTTCTTATTTCATCGCTATTCCTCTTCACATGACGTGTGATGTGCCTTTATCGTGATTGTGTCCCTTTCGTTGCATAAAACATCAACTCAATTTGTTTACTTACATAATGGTGACGTCACGCCTGACTTGTACGAATTCTTTGAAATGTTACAACTGCATGTCAGATATGCATTCCTTTCACCTACATAACATCGCAACGCTAATAAAGTCGAATTCAAGTTTATCAAAGTTAATGTATAAACGTGAATTTTATTTTACAAATTATTTCAAAAAAACATTTTTGTGTTTTCTTATCTTACGGGAAGATTTTGCTTGTAAACATCGTACCATACGGTGGCACGTGTAGAGCAAGAGGTATGTCTTGTCGATGGTTGCGTGAGAGGTTGATTTCTTATGAGGAAGAAAATGGACGGGATTTCTGAAAGGCAGCTGTAAATATTTTGCCAACAGCGGGTCACCCGGGGTGAGAAATAAGCGTTTTCTGTTTTTTTCAATGGGAAGAAATGGGAAGAAATAAAATCATGTGATTTATTTAAGGAAAGCGACAGAACATCACGAGAGCACAACAGAAAGAAGTCCACTAAACTGGCAAGTATCAACGTTTTTAGCAACCGAGTTGTTAATGACTGGAACGCCTTACCAAAAAGCGGTTTTATTTTGCCTTTTTAATCAGAAATACATACTATTCTATTATATTCTATTCTAAGAAATCAGAAAAATAGGAAAATGGTATAGGGAAGAAATGAGAATTTTTGGCCAAATATCTGGTATCTTTCACGAGAGAAGCAATCTCCAGCAATCTCGTACACTTATATCTCATGGGATTTCAGAAATCCTTAATGTTTTATCAGACATCTCTTTGAATCCATTGATTTATCCCTCTATCCCTCGTCTTCTATCTATGATATTGATTATTAAAAAGGGTTTCTATGCTATTTGTGAAATTTCTAATGAGTGATTTACTCGGCTGTGTGGTGCACATCACAGCACACGCCAGCATACGCTAGCACACGCGCGCATAGTGCGCGAGTGACACGCGGGTGGCACAAGTGCGGCAGGTGACGCAACGACAGGTTTTCACCCACTCAAGACACACTCCTGGCAAACATTTTTATCTTAAATTATCGAACTCCATGTAGCGCATCCTATATGATAATATTTAGAACACGATAATTTTATATTGATAAATGATCTTAATTTGAAAATGATTAAGAATCAAGCTCTCGTAAATTTCTTATTATCAGATGTTGTACCCAAATATCCAAGATGCAATTTGACAAAAAGTTAAGAATATTCTAAGAATATTGTCATCTTGAATTTGCGTTAAGAATATATATTTGTAAACTCTTATTGATTTTAATCAATTTTTTGTATAAAAAAGACCTCCTCCTCTACATGTGCATATACTAAAAATATGTTAAGAATAAATTAAGATGAATTTGGCCGGAAAGTTAAGAATATTCGTCTTGAACCCAAAAACACTTTTCTTTTTTAAAAAGCGTGGATTGCTATTCGAGAAATTTATGGTAAACACAATCTCGTATATATTATACGTTTGTGAACCTTCCAATCATCGCTTCAAACTAAAAACAAAGCCGCTCGTATTACAAGCAACGTGTTGCTACGAGTCGAGAATTATAAAAAAAAAAGTTGTTTTATCAGAATCAAGTGGAAACTTAGTAACATGACTTTTTAAAACGAGAATTTCTTCTGTTGTCACACGCATAAATAAAAATTGAAACATGAAACAGGCGATTAAATATAAAGGGACAAATTTCATATATTTTGTGTTTATGATTTAGACGAATATTTATGTGGAGTCAATCACACTACTCTCGAAATTCTTTTTAAATTCTTTTTAACTATGAAAGAATACTAAAAGATTAAACTATTATATATTCATGTGTCGTTTTATTATACTTTTTTGATCTTTTTTTTTATATACTTTATATATAGATCACTTGATGTCGTTAAATAATGCATATATTATAACAGGTTATTTAAAGTGTCAAGTGAGAGAGATGAGATAAAATTTAAAACGATATTTTATTACATCAAAGAAAAAAAACTCGAGCGGGTAGAAAGCAAAAACGTTTTTGAGAAATTTGATAAGTCGTGGTGGTGGTAACGTGTGTGTGTTGGCTAAAAAGGTAAATCTTTGGATGTGTATTTATTATTTTGACTTGTTTGTTGTCTAAAAGTTTGTTGTTTCTAGCATCGATTGTTTTTATTGTCCACTCTGCTGCTTATTACGAGAGATTTGTTTATTTTATAATTGATGATTTTGCAAATTTGTTCCGGTCACGATTTATGTTTTGTTTTTGACTGACGATAACATTCGGTGATAATAATACGCTGTAATTTTGCGTTGGATTAAAGGAAGCATTTTCTTGTTATGGTTTTGATAAGGTTATATTAACGGTATTCTAGGATATTATTGTGGCAAACTTGTTTTCTCTTGAGCAATGATTTGGACACGCTTTATGGTAAATTTTTGTCTCTAGTGATACGTCATCAAATGCAAGTGTGACATGTTTGGGAATTTCTAAAGAATTTCATGGATTTGAGTTATTAATTATTTCAATACATATTTTGTGAATTCTTTCTAAAGCTGTTTTATCGTCAGCAAGATGTTTATCACCTTAACAAGGCAAACTTCTCTCAGAATCATGCTGGATCTCTCTTGAAAATATCTTATATTGTGTAATCGTATATCTGCCAATGCAGTTTTTTGTAATTGTCTGCTGTTTTGGACCGCTGTTTTGTAATTGCCCGCTGTTGGAACATCAGCGATCTACTGGGAAAACAAAGTTTTATTTTAAATGAGTTAGATATTCAATTGAAGAACTCGTAAATAAATCATAAAAAGAAAATTGCCCTCGTTCTAATGCGATAACTGTACTTAGTGGCAATTTTCATTACCATATTTCATGGGAATTCCACCTCATTTGCCACTTGTAAAACCCATCACTGGTTTAATATTCTCTTTTTATTCTCAAGTCAGTACTAAGAAAGTCTTTAATTTCTCTGAATGTTAAGAAAAATTGACCATAATTCTGGCCTCAACACTCCGACTTTTATCGGGAAATCGGGGAGATTTCGGCATTACGGTAAACATTGCTGCAGTGAAAACAGACACCTGTTAATGCAGCGAATGGTAGAAAATATTGACTTAACTGTTGTCCCGGCTACTTAATTATCTCTTCATGGAGTAACGATTTGAAATTCTATCTAAATTACGATGATAAATGAATCTACTTAAAACAGCTTTAATAGCAACAAAAGTTCCGTGTTACCACTAGCTCTACCATTTCGCGCCCATGTTTTCGCATCCGTTTCTCAACTCCGGACGGCTAAATGCTTGAGGTCAAATAACACTATGACAATCAGGTTAAGTTTCCGAAAAAATTTGTTAAATTAGACTAATTATTTTTCTCGTCTTTAGTTCAAAGTGTCGCCCTGAATGATAAGTGTCGTACATTGATCAGGTCGATGGTTAGTTAAATTGAGCATAACTCAGCTTGACTGTTTTGGATGATTATATCTTTGTTGTGTCGAGGTAGGGAATACAAAGCTACTGATTTGCATGTGGGTGTTCGAACTTGCTTGTCCATGTCAATTTTTGACCTGTTACGTCATTATTTTTAATCTAAAATTATTTTGATTTTTGAAATTTGATATGACCTAATAAGTAACGTAATTTTTCCATATGTATTTTCATTCAATATTTATTATTTATTTATTATTACTTACTTGTTTGTTTACCAAATTTGGATACTTTTAGTGACCTGTTTAATAATGTTGCCAAAAAAAAATTGGTCTCTGATCACATTTTACACAAGCAAGTCCATTTGAAATTGTTGTATTCTGTGGACTTTTTCTACTCACAATTCAGTGAAGTAGAGGGGGCTTGCCGGTATTCGGACACCGCCGAACGCTCCTACGGCACAAAAATATTTTTCTTTCTTCACGATGTTGAGTAAACCATTTTCTAAAACTCTAATAATAAAAGAAAATCACGAAGAAGTTCGAAGAAATAACTCCAATGTGTTACCAAGGGTAAATATTTTGGCCAACAGCAACCACCCCCACGATACAGTTTGTCGGTTCAGGCAAAATGATAAATTTGAAGAGGAACAGTTCTGGCAAAATGCTAGTATTCATCTTCATATATAGGTGACATTTGGACATAATTTATTAAAAATTGCAAAACTTATACAAATATATTTTCATTTGTCTTCGAACTATCAAAAAAGAACGACATTTTTCTCATACTTCTGGTGTCTCGTATGACTTTTACAGTATTCTATTTGTGGTGTTTCCTTCTCACCACAGCATGTCTGAGTGTGTCTGCGTCTTACTATGAAAATACGTATTTAGATAGAAGTATGTGAAAAACCTCTTTTTTAGAGGAATTCCAAATAAAGGGTTCAGTTGTTGTTCGTCTGCCACAATGGATTGGACTGTTTTGCGAGAAAGAAAGAAAAAAATTGTTTTTTCAAAATCAATTGTTGATCATCTGTTACTTGAAAACTGATATCATTATATCAGGATAAGTGGAGACATTTGTAAGCCTTACATAATGTTTTTTATTTCATGAATGAGATCAATGACTGTTTTTGATAGGGGTGAATGTTTGCCGATATAACCCTTTTTGATTTTTAATCTGGGTCTATTATTAGACTTCTTTGATCCCTTGTTATACAGTGAGCTAAAAATATTTGTTCACTGGATTAGAATCGTCGGTTGTGTCTGTTAATGTTACATTCGATTTTTACCCCAGATATTTTGATTCAAGGAAAGATTTGCAGTGATGACAGGTTATTGGTCATTTTTTTTTTTTTGTGGTGTCTGAAAGTTAATTTCTGGTAAAAAAAATTGGTCTAGTTTCTATTTTTGACAAAAAGTGGTTACTTTTTGGTTCAGTTAATAATTTTAATCTAGATTTAAGGAAAAATTTGCAGTGGTGACAGGTCATCGGTCTTTATTGTAATCTGTGGTGTCTAATGGTCAAAAAAAATGGTATAGTTCCTTTTTTTGACACAAAAAAAATACATTACAGATACTTCTTTTAAAGTTTTTTTTTGTCAGATCAGGTCTGAATAAAAATCCAGAGCCATGTTTCACTTCTGATAAAAGCATATACGATTTTGAGATTTCTATGGGATTTATGTACAATTTGTATAGGATTTGTATAGGATTTCGAGAAAAGCTTACGAGACTTCGATAAACAAATGCAGCAAATTTTGCCACAGCAACATATTACATGATGACTTTATGCTTCTATCAAATAAATTCGAGATTGATGCAATAAGATTTCTATAAAGGTGACAATATTGTTTAAAAGCAATGCCATTTCCTTGTTTTTCTACGAATGCGTGCGTTCGGTTTCCTTTGAAGACATTTTTACCTGGTAAAATAGCTAAATCTTTCCTTCATCTATTATGCAATTGTGCAATTGTGTTAAAGTGGTATTTTTCACTTTAATAGCAAACTAGCTTAAGCAAAATTCATGCAAATCCACTTTTCTCGTTTGAGAAGGATGTTGTCCTTGGTTAGTTCTGTTTATAATGTTGCATCAGTCTTTGCTTTGTTTGAAATATGTTATAACTTTCACCAAAGAGGAATGCTGTCAAAAGGTCGAATTTCTTATCAATTTTTCCTTCGTCTGATAGGGGTATGATATAAATCCCAAAACCAAAAATTACCAATTCCAAATTATTGTCAGAAATGCCGACTTCGTTTTGTAACGTCTCTATTTGGATTTGGACATGGTGCTTCGCACGTCGTCAACAACAACAACAGCACAAACAAATGTTTCGTTTGCAGAACCTTAGACGTTGTTTCCTTTGAGAAGGATGTTGTAATTAAAGTCTTGTTTGGATATCTTATAAAATCAAATTTCCTGCTGTTCCAATTCGCCTTCTATCTGATCTAATACAATAAAGGACGGAGGCGAGATAAGAGAACTGCATCTATATACTATGCATATATCATCTTGTAGGAGATACGTATAATGCTTCCATTGCATTCATATATGCCTCAACTGAATTGGTGTTCGATAATACGACTGGTATGGGGTCGCGTTGAAAAGATAAGGCAATTCTTTCATCTTGTCTTGAAAACGTAATAAGTGAATTATCAAATGCTGTATAGTAAGTAGTTGTATAAAGATTTAATAGATGATGATTGATTGAATAGAAGAGTATATGAAGGTAGTTGTTGATTTGAAACTTTCTTCATGGTAGTATTTGGATTGTGTTATAGTAGATGGAATTAATTTTCGCGGGAGCTTATTTTCGCGGATTAAAAAATGGGGTTTAATTTTAGGACCAATATTTATCAAGAAATGGACTAAAGAAGGACCTTTTTTCTCGGTTCGAGGCGCTTCAAATTTTTCGTGGGAATTAATTTTCGCGGATTAGTCAAAAAGCTGAAAGAATCTCTGAAAGAATCTCTCTCCTTCAATTCTCTATATGGCACACTACTCGATTTTTTTTATTAACAATATAATAGTACTCGAATTTGAAGAATTAAGAAGCCAATCCAGTACTTGAATTTTAACATTCTGCTCAAATAAGTTATTAACTTATTAGACATCTCATTGTTTTTTGTCTAGTAACTTCAGTTTTTAATTTGCCGTGTAAATAAAGAGTTTCTATTTAAAAATAATAGTGTCTTTGGGTTGTTCTGTTCGAAACGAGTGATAGCATCTGTAATGATCTATTTTTGGTTTTCTTATCGCAGACCGAGTTTCAAAGAAAACAGCCAGTATCAGAAAGATACGATCTGTAGATATTATTTTCCATCTGCTTTCTTTCTAATTATATTAAACTGGAAGGGTTTAGTTAAATGTCTTGTGAAAATGAT
The DNA here is from genome assembly GCA_032273505.1 of Nanomia bijuga. Taxonomy (NCBI): domain Eukaryota; kingdom Metazoa; phylum Cnidaria; class Hydrozoa; order Siphonophorae; family Agalmatidae; genus Nanomia; species Nanomia bijuga. The sequence goes on along the minus strand of JAUKPT010001900.1, from coordinate 1,023 downwards.
AAAAATATATATGATTCTTCAAGTGGTTGACTTTGGTTGGAATAATTAGTTTTGAACACGTCTTAATCAAGTAAATTAAATGCATGGGTGAGGTATTAGATGATATTGAAAACTATTATATTGGGAACTGTAATTGAAAGGTGACAATTTTCAGGGGATTTTGATGGTTGCAACTTCAGTTCATATCATAAATGTATGTAAACTGAAATTTGATTAACGTCAAAGTTGTAAATATATATCTCTATGAAGCGGCCTAAAAACTTCTTATTAATATCACTTTGATCTATTATTCCAGTACTATTTTTGATTAATTTTCATTTTATATTACCTTATTACCTCTTATTCGTTATGTTATTGTACCTAATAAACTATTTTCGTTCCACTTGTTTGTATATATCCCTTTGCCAACATTGGCCTTTATTTGTTCTTGTAGTTGTGTTTAGCCATACATTTTTGTTATGAGAAAACCGACGTTGGGAATATGATTTCAGATTTCAGATTTTGGACCCACTGACTTCTAAGGGTTTTTTCTCGGTTGTTATTTTTCTTTATAGGGAAATGCTTTTGAATACACATTTTCTTCGCCATTTTGGGATTCTCAGAGTATTTCAGAAGTTAATCAACTTGAACTATTTTTTCTTGTTTTTTGCAACTCCATTAAGTTATCATAAATCATTTTAAGTAAATCATTCCAAAGTTTTAAACTGCCACTTTGAGATTCTCAGACTAGAAAAAGGTTATTTTTACTTGCCCTGCAAATGATATATAAACTTGAATTGAAAAAGAAAAGAAAAGAAATCCATTTTTTTTCCGGACATGAATGATGCTGGTTCTTAACATACCCACCTTGTACCCTAGAATACACACTTACTTAGTCTATTTCATGTGAACAACTTTGTAAATTTATGCGATAAAAGCCTTGCATAACTATTACAGAAAACAAAGTGATATTTATAGAAAACCGTGATTAGGAACACTTTTATCAATAAATATTCACGTGCTTAGAAAATATTTCTGTGTAGA
>JAUKPT010001899.1:0-14179 GCA_032273505.1 Nanomia bijuga | reverse complement strand
AAATCAGCCTACACATTTCGGCCTACGCTAATTCATCGTAGATCAAAGTTTCTAGTCCGTTTGTTATAGAAGTCCGTTACCTGAGTAAATAAAATGACAAGTTTTGTTTTAAAATACCAAGAATAAATATTTTGGCCAAAATTCCAATTTTTTCCCCATACCGTTTTAGGGTCCGAGACAAAAGAAATCGGTAGAAATCACTTATTTTTTCCGTTTCTATGATTTTGTTGAATCTATTAACCCTCCCGTGCTTTTGGCCAAAATATTTACCCATATAAAATACCAAACTCTCGACTCATTTTAAGATTATAATCATTCGTTATAATATATTCGTTCGTACAAGATGAAACATGCTATGCTCAATTCTTGCTTCTCTCTTGTTCCTTTTCTTCGTCAAATTTTGTTTCACCATGAAGTCAATTTCAAATGTTAAGTACCTATTTAAGCAACTTAGAGTACTACTTATATAATAAAAAAGTAAAGAGTTAATACACAAATCCAAAATTACTTAAAAAAATATTGTGTTAACCATTTACGAAGAAAAGAGGAAAAAAAACAATTGTTCAAAAGAATAAGTTACAAGCTTAATAACTTTTCATCAAATATCTTTATATACAATATAATGTCGCAGGATGTTATACAACAAAACGCTGACGTCAGCAAATATATAATAAAATGCAGGGGAAATGATGTTATAGCGGTCACATGTTTATATCACGTGTTAATTGAAAATATTTTCTAAAACAAATGTCAATAATAGATAAGTTTCTTGGAACGAAGAAAGATAATTCGTAATTATTGGAAATATCAAATATCAAATATCAAATATCAAATATCAAATACATCAAATATTTGTTGTCGACATTCGATGAGAAAACGTGCAGGGGGCAGACTGGTTCTTTAAACGACAAGTAGACAAATTATTTCATGCAATTACGAAGAATGGAACAATAGAACAATTTCAAAATATTTTGATACAAAAAGAATCAAAATTTCAGAACAATCAAATAAAGTTATATGTATAGCACTCGTCATACAGAGCTACTTTTCTAATAGAAAGCTGGTTAGAGTCTTGTTTTAAAGTTTTGCTACAGGTTGTTCTTCTTTTCTATGTCATTTTCATGGTGTAATTTTAATTTTATTTTTGTACGCAAATTTCATTAAACTGTAAATAAAAAAAATAGAAAAATCCGCTCAATAACATGATAAACAATGAATAAAAACGAAGAATGAAAGAAGATGTTAATTTATTTTTATGATTAGTTTAAAGCAAAATTGTATTGAAATATTTTGAGTCGTTTCAGAAACACCAGAATATTTTCAAGTAGCCAAGTTTTCAAGATTTCAAGTTGTATTTTCATTATGACTTGATTATAAGAGCATTCAAAAAACAAGTAAAGATAGTTTGAATCTACTAATTATTGTGGGAAGTTCTATTATGTCTGATTCATAATAAAAAGATTCTAAGGAAAAAGCCAATTTTTACTCAATTAGTTTTTTTCATAAGGTTTTTTCAAAAATAGATCTTCCTGTATTTAAAATATATAATTCTTTTACTATTAAGAAAATTCGATATGTGATTACTACCCCGTAAGAATTTAATTGATTTCACACTAAGCTTATCGGATTTAACAAAAATATTCATGAAGGTCTTTTTGGTGTTTCTTGGAAAACGTAAAGTGAAATTATTACATGACCACTACTTTTTTATATAAAGATGAACCAAGCACAATAAAAAAGCACATAAAGCTTGATAATCAAAGAAAAAGACCATATAGAATCTCCCTGAAGTGAAAACAAATCCTTTTTTAAAGGAATTTATGTAACTAGTTTATTTGCATTTGCATACTCTGAAGTCCGGAACACTTACTAATTATTGCAAAAACTTCCACCTTAGACAACTGCTTTCAACCCACCTCCGTTTATTAATTTTGAACTTTCATTTTTTAGACGTTTGAGATAAATGTATTTGTCCTGGATGGACACTTGGCATGTCCTGGATGGACACTTATCTCAGTCTTTTTTCTACCCCCTTTTCTACACATTTATTTTTATTTTTGAGATGTTTTACAAAGCAGTTTGTCTTGAAATGTTAGAAAAAAATCGTGAACCCTTCTCCATTTATTCTTCTCCATTTCCCCTTACCGTTTATTCCGTTTATTTCGATCCACCCTCTTATTCCTGACCCCAAAGTATGCGTCAACGTGAACGACAGAGACAGGGCTGTCGAACTACAGGATATCTCTCTGTATAAACTAACTCCAACTATATATATATTTCTGACAAAAAAGCTAAACCTGTAGCTGCAGACTCATTTTTATACTATCTTAAAATGTTGTTTTGTATTCCCAGTATTTGTTGAGATTGTTCCTGAAAGTATTTACGGATGAATAATCGATAACATATGATGGAAGGTTTTTCTGTTAACTACTCACTCTCTGGGAGAATCCATTGCGTTTTCGCGAGCTTCGTAGCTGTCACTTTTGCAGTTGTGCGTTCATGCCCTCGCGTTGATGTTGTTCTTGCTGTTTCAAAGAGCTGTACTGAATCAATATGTAATAGCCCGTCCATAATCCTGTACATTTGGATCATTGAAGAAATTGGATCATTTGGATAAAGAATCAAAACTAATTTGCTGCTAAGACATGTAGCGCAGTTACTCACAAAAATATGCAGCTAATTCAAAGACAACTGTTGATGTACGGTGATCTATAAATTCTTTTCGCTATATTTGTATCCATAGAAAATTATTTGTTTAGGTCTATTATGATGCCCATTTCATTCTCATTGTATTAGAAACACACAGAAGGGTCCAGCTGTATTTTTCATTTATGTAGGTCAAAGCCTGATTTGATTACGGACTACTAGAATAGAATAGTAGTCCATGTTTTGATTGGTAGAAAATTCCATCACAAAAAATTCCATTCAAAATGTTTCATCAAAAATTGTTTTTTGTAATTTTCAACAAAAACTAATGGAAAATTCACCTAAAATCCGTAGACAATCCTTTACGATGGCGGGATAAACTCTACCTAGACAGTCATCAGTTTTTACCACGCAATTCGTAACCATGTGAGTCCTTGAAAAGGACTTAGCACGTCAGTGCAAAGAAGTTCATCATATCCTTTCGTCCTAGAGCTAGTACTAGAGGGGATCAGTCATAATAAAAAGAAAATCTAGCTTGGTCAAATCTAAAAAAGTCTTTAACAAATAAGGGCCAAAATAAATTTAGCAGTAGTGGTAATATGGAAGTATGCTGCAGGGTTTTTCTTTTGCTGGAGATGCGGTGGCGACTTTGGTATTGGTTCTGGCGACCATTTTTTGTAAGCAAGTAAGGTTGTGTCTACCCGAGGGTATATTTTGTGAAAGATGAAATGGGCTCTGGCGACTTTGGGTAAATTTTCCAATAGGCTCTGGCGACTGCTACCAGTCGCCAGGCCAAAAGAAAAACCCTGGCTGTAGTGATAAAAGACAAGATCTAAGTCATATGGTTACACTCCTGTAATAAAATGTGCTTAACAAGAACAATATCAACACGAAATTAGGTATATTCCGACATCTACCAATTTACTACAGTGTGGATGAAATATTGTCATCTTTTTCATCAGTTGCTAGCCCTTATGATGTGGGAAAATGTATTTCATGTATTATTGAATTATAAAGGCAAGTTCTATAAAACCAACAAGGTAATCAAACAAGGTGAAGTATTCTTACCATTATCATTATTGCGTCTCACTCTTGCTTGTCTCATCATTCTCAATTTCCGATCACTCGACTGCTCAAGTAAAATATTCGACTTATTCACCCGCAAATTTGTAAATACATAAAACTTTGACGGCTCTTTCTTTATTTCGCCGTCCCTGTCGCCTCTCTTACTTCTTCTACTGCCGTCATTCACCTTTGACGTGTCGCTATTTTTGTCAGTATTTCTTCTTGATGACGGACTTATGAACATGAAGCTGAAGTTCAGTTTAAAATGCATTTCATCGTATGTTCCATGCGGTCCGAATCAAAAAGGTATATAATGGCACCACGGCACAATGACACACGGCAAGCTACTTTAGAATGAGTCTACTTTTGGTCCTCAGTGAGTAATATTTGTCTTATTGGGTTCCACTGGTTTCAAAAAAGAATGGGGAGAATGTGGATTTTAATATGTGTTATGTATTTGTCGTTTAGATGTACCAAATTTTAATTTTTCTTATATTAGAAACAATATCTTATTGAAGGCGGTGTCATAGCTTGTTTCTTAGTGATCTAGTCCATAGAGATGACATGCTGATGATGGACCATTCACCATATGTTTTTTTGTAGGACTTAAAACTCTCGATTTTGATGTTTAGTCCTTTGGGTCCAAATCGAATACCATGATCGTTTCGATAAAAAGATAAAAAGATATTCTTCTCATCTCTTAATAATTAAATTGTTTTCAGTTTAATATGGAGAAATATTGAACGAGTTCTCAAATTGAACTTGTGCAATTTCTTAATCATAAAGTATTACAGTACTGGATTGCTGGTCATTTTTGTGATGGCAAAAGTACAATTAAAAGGAGTCATTTAATACATGATATGCTTACCTTTCATTTAACTTCTTAAGAATTTTACAATACAAGACACCTCTTCTAGCATTGTTCTGATGAAAAATGGAAGCTTTACCTCCCTTACCTTACCTGTATAATCAAAAAAATTTTCTGCGGAGGAATATTGCTATTGTTAAAGCTTTTTTTAAAGCGCAGATATGATTTAACCACATAAGACAATTGCGAATTCTTAAAAAATGGGAACCGCGATAATCAGATTTTGTTAATGTCAAATCTATGATCTAATAATTCGGACAACAGACATAAAACGCAAAATTCAAAAGTTAGAGAGAAATTGACATTTCTATGTGTCAACATGTTGGAATTAGGGCTATTAAAGGTGTCAACGGTCTGTTTAGAAGTTACAAAATATTTTGAATTGCTGGGAAAATCCAAATCTGGAAAAAAGAAAGATGTTTATGATTCAGACAAGTCCATTATATCAATCGGATTATAGAATTTCTAATCACGAAAATCCAAATAATCTAAAACGGTTGATTCATGAAAACATTTGGATTATTTACCCGAGAGACAAATATAGTTTTTTAAATTTAAGCAGCTACAGATAATCAGAAATGCTACAAAAGTTAGAATAATTCTATACTTATATCCCTTATCGGCGTTAATGAGGCTAATTTTCGGTGTTAATTTTCGGCGCTAATGCAGCTAATTTTCGGTGTTAATTCTTCCTATTTTACGCCTATTGAAAAAAGTTAATATGAGCCGGTGAAATACATGGAAAAGGTTAAAAGCATTAAATAAAGTTATGGTCTATAATATTATTCTTGATTCACAAAATAAAAATCCCAAGGGATTATCTAAAAAATTCGTCTAATTTAGACTATTGATTGGTTGAATATTACATCATCAAGAATCTGATTGGTTCTTTTAAAAATGATATCATCATCTTTGACATTAAGAAAACAACAAATTGTGACATTTTCAGATTCTTTATGATGTCATTTTTATCCAATCCAAGTCTAAATCAGAAGAAGTTTTGAAGTTTTGAGATGATCCCATAGCCTAGACGTACTAGGCTAAGTCAAACTATTTTTTATCTTCTAACCACAAAAGTGGTTAGAGTATATCGAGGCAAGGGTATATATTTTGGCCAAAACTCTGAATTTTTTCCCCATACCATTTTCCAATTTTTTTCCCTGTTTTAGGGTCTGAAACAATTGAAATCACTTATTTTTTCCCTGTTTCTATGATTTTGTTGAATTTTCTCTGGGGGGGGGCGCTTTTGGATAAAATATTTTTCAGTGCGAGGGTTAATCACTCTTTAAAAAGGTGTGCAACATTTGTGGCGAAACAATATGATTTTTATAAATTTAACTGAACATGGAGTAGCAACTAGCAACAAAAATCAGCATCAATATATTTTTCTCAATTTGTAACCATCAGGTTTCGAAGATTCAGTAAGGTCCATTCAGCAGAGTTTGCAAGAAAAATTCACGATCACCTCTAAGCAAAATAATTTAGAATGAGACTTTTTTTAACCATAAATAGTTTTTTTAACAATTCAAAAATTAACACTGACTTAAGTGGAAATTTCGGAAATTTGAAAATGAATAAAATAAATATTAGGTTCAGAGAGCTAAAAAAAATGATGTCCACGACTCAAAACAAACAAATTCTATTTAAAAACAACAACATTATATGATCAAGATCAAGATCAACAAATGTAAAACTTACATCGCATTAAAAACAAAGTTCCTTCCTCTGAACGAGATTGTATTCGATTGAAGAAGGTTGAACCTCGTTAAGAAAAACATACACCACTCATTAGATGCGCAAAAAAACAAGTAAACAAAGCATTTCCTTAAAAGGGCATGCATTGTTCCACACTCGTCATTAGATATCAAAGAAAATATTTTTTACGATTTGTCTTTTTCCAAACAAATATATCAGCAAGTTGATAGTCCAACTAAAATACGTGTTTAATTTTTTTTTTTTTTGAAAAACGCTCTTTTTTTTGTTTTTCATTATTTCTCCAGTTCTTTGATTTTTTTCATGTTTTTTTTCTTGATAAAAATTAAACAAAGAGGAAAGAATGGATATAATTCTTCTTTTTCTCTTACTTAACATCCCTTTTGCTTTTTTAGATGAAAATGAAGTTCTTGAAAATAATCTAGTTTCGTTAGCGCAGGAAGTAACGTTTGCATAAAAAATAAGAAGCCTCGGCTCAAAGTATATTTAGAATTAATGACCTTGGTTGTCTGAAAAGGATGTCATCTACGTCAATTAGAAAGACCCTGATTGGTTTTGTTGAAAATTAGAAAATTCCCTTTAGTATTCAAAATACGTCTAATAATACGAAAGGGTTAATCACTCATCGAAATGAAGCACGAGATTTCTGTTCAAACAATAAGATTTCTCCGAAATTTCCAAAAAAACAATAGGATTTCGAGAAACATTAAACAAAATATCTGAACGGTCTAATCTTTGAACCAATTAGAAAGGTTCATCAAGACATTAAACCTATATGATCTAAATGTTATCACAAATGGAAGAGAAAGAATGATATTCAGAATAAAAAACAGTTTTTTGAACCAATAAAGAGAAATGCTTCTGAGTGTGTTTTTTATGATTATCTATTTGACATGATTTACATTTTAAATTTTCTTATTTTAAAAGATTCCAATTAAGATATTTATAAACAATAAGACTTTTAAGTCTTAAAATATAAAGATTCTACATCTTTTTCATTCAATGTTATTTTTTGTGTTTTATATATAACCAAAAAATTGATAATGGAAAAAAAGACAAGAAAAGCATATCAAATAGAGATTTCACATAACGAGGCATCCCATAACGATCTATTGTATAAGTATCGACAAAATTTTGCTAAACGAACACACAAAGTATTTAGTTACCTCCACCTCATGCATGATTTGTATATATACACGAATAGTGTTTTTGGGGTTAAAGAAGTATATTCTTTCTAATTTATTCTTAGCATATTCTTAGTCTACACCACAGACAGAGAAGGAAGGTCTTTTTTTTATATACAAAATTCTTTTGTTTTGAATTAAACTTGAATACAAAAAACAAAAAAAAACGAACTCATTAAAGAAAAAGGTAATTTAAATTTAAAGAGTTTACAAATATAAATTCTTAACGCAAATTCAAGATGACGATATTCTTAGCATATTCTTAAGATTTTTTTTATTTCTTGAATATTCTTATAAAGTATATTCTTCTTATAAAAAAGCGTATATTTAATCACAGTAGAATTAATCTTGCATGGATAGTTTGAATAAATTAGATTAAATGAGAAATACATAAAAAAATAAATAATGCCAAAAAATGTGTGGTTCCGGTTACATAGGTTTGACAGGGAAGGAAGGGTCGGTCGGTCGGATTTTTTTTTGATTTTATCCTATCAGCTTATAAGGAAATATGCCTCCGTATTTTGAATACTTATTGAGGATGGAACGTTATTCGGACGAATAGATAAGTGTTTACTCACTCAACGTTCCCTTTAACCCTTAATGATTAGGTTGAAGTTGAAGAGAAATCTAAATCTTTGTACATTTTTTGACAAGAGAGATAATAATAGATGATCAAAAAGAAAATATTTGTTATGTGAAGTATGACCATCAGACAAAGAAGACAATCGTCAATTTAAAATTTTGATCGCGAGGAGGAAAATAAATCTTTCGGGTCGGCTATTTTTACGCCAAAAAGACAGGGTCGGTCGGGTAACCGGAACCACACATATTTTTTTTTTTGGCCTAAACAAATTTAAAGCATTGACTACAGGGTTGTAACAAAGCAAAAACATGAAAACAAGATAGAACTTCTAGTTTCAAATGATTTTTTTTATATAAAATGCAATTCTTTTTTTGATATCATTATGTCATCAAGAAGATAAATTTTCGAAATTTTGATTTTTATCATCAAGAATCGAATTAAATTTTGGGTTGTACGGGCTATTTTTTCGAATAATATAATTCTTTCGTCATTATACTTATCGCAACTTATGAGGAAGTGTATTTGCAGCAAAATTTGCATAACCTGTCATTTCTTCCTATTCTAGGGAGCATCCTTCTTCTTTATTCAATCATAAGATTATCATCGAATAAGGGCTCATCTTTGCGCCATCACCATGTTAGACTGACTATTTCAATAAATTAATTAGTCTTTTTTATAAAAATATCTCTTTATGACCGTTATAACTTATAATTGACCAAAACAAGGAACAAATACACAAATTGAGGCTGACACAATTTTTTAATATTTTGACAAGAAAATAATATTTTGAGGAACAAGATATACAAAAGAATAAGCACATTGAGACCAGTTCTTACTAAAACTATAGTGTATCCAATTCCGTACATAGGCAGAACGGCGGACAAAAAAGATAAGAAAAAACTCACCATATCAGGTAAACCGTTCTTTATGTGTCGGCCATATAAAACTAAATCTCGCAGACTAAACTATGATTTTTGTTCGAAACTCATTGATCAAACGAATACGCGCGCCTGACTATCTCGCTATCATCAGCTCGTGTATCGTTGTAAGAGTAAAAACAAGAAAGTAAAAGAATAAGTAATCAAATATTAAAAGACACATATTGATTCGTTGACATGATTTTCTTCGCTGGAGATAACAAGTGAACATATTTTGTCGTTGTGTAATTTTCATCTCGAGATTTATTCGCATGTTTGTACTACAAAACGAAGATAAGTCGCAGATACAATACCCTTTGAACACGCCGCAGTCTGATCGGTTTGTAACAAGGTTTAGTCCAGGTTCGCACTTATTTTCTTTATTTAGCAATAGCTGTTATCCGAATTATAACTGGCGACTGCTTAATTTCCCTCGCATCACATGGTCAGTCTGACGTAATTGCCTAACGCTTTAAAATCAATGTTGAAAACTCTCGTACACCTTGATTAAAACTCTGTGTTTGTGTTTTTAGAAATCTCATGAAAGTTCTATTATTTAAACATAACTCTCGTACACTTTTGAAGAAAGTGATCTACCCCTCGGCCTAACGTTATTTTGCCCTCCCTTGAAGCTCTAGTTACGTGTATTTTCTTGCATTCATTTTCATAACACTTTTAAGTTCTATTTTAGAATGGCCTTACAAGTACCAGTTGATTGCTCAATATTTCTGATATAAACTTGGTTAATTTTTTTAGGGGTACCAATTTCAGTTCAGATAGAGTGAAAGAAACTCTTTCCTGCTTACGTCTTAGTTGACACTAGTGAAGTTTGATACACAATAAACTCTTCTGACTGAGACAGACCGAGAATATCAAAATTGGGACTTGTTGTCTTCCTTATAAAGAATTTCCATTTCATTCTAGATTTTTTGGACTATGTCTTTACTGGTGGAGTTTTTCAAGCACTATCTTATCTTTACAAAGAATTTGCTTCACTGTCTGAATGAGGTCATCAGAAAATTCTTTCCTGATTTTTAACACTTCGAATACCTTTTCCAACAAGAGCTGGTCCTTATATTTCATCAGACATTGAAGAGACGTTGACGACATTTTCTGAATATGCTACAGAGGGCTTCTAAGTCTTCTAAGGCTTTTAATGGCGCAGTGAGAATATACTTTAAAGTTGATGATAAGTAGGGTCATAGCCTACTCTATACACGACCATACATCTCGCCGAAAATCGAGTTGGGCGTTTTGGGACCAGTTGCAATCAAACTTTATCTTTTGGAGAAATTATTGGGGAAATATGGGCCTTTCGTACTATTTGCTATTACAGTTAATAAGTCATTCGCTTTTATATTTTTTGTCACTCGCTTTTTACTGCATGAACATATGAATAGCATCTCTACTCTAAGTAATTTGCAAATTACCTAATCAACTCGTTCTTGAGTTATTGGAGTGTATACCAGAAAACCTGTTAACATTTACATCGAAATGACAGGTTTACAGGTTATACATAAGACTAGGTATAAACCTTTAATTTGTAACAAGAATGTATCTATTGATTCACGACATTTTATCATGATAAAGATTTTTTATAATGAGGTATAATTTGGTTTTATGATGATATAAAATGGATAATAATGGTTAACTATAGGATTAGCACGCAAAATTGTTTATTGACATTAGATAATTAAATGTAACGACAGTTCGTATATTCAGCAAATCTCTACTCTTGGGTTGACAAGGGTCTTATGAGATGAAATCGAAAGTGTACGTCAAAGAGCTTTGAAAAAGGATAATTGGTGAACGGACAATAATCATCTCATAGTACTCAGTCATGACTTATTGACTCTAATAGCAAAAAGTACAAAAGGCCCATATTTTCCCCAATAATTTCTCCTAAAAGATAAATTCGTCTCCACGTATTCTGGACATGCTTTTAAATGCACTGAGCCTCGTGTCTTTGATCGCAGTTGGACCCATCTTGATTTTTTGTCGGCAAGATGTATGGCCGTGTATAGAGTAGGCGCGTATAGAGTAGAGTAAGCAAGATTCTCTGTTTACCGCTGTCTGATCGACCTTTCAGTACAAAGTTTGCTCATCTAAAGACGTTTTTTGAGTGGAAAATAATCGATGGTTTTCTTACAGTCGATTAATTGAATTTTTTCGTTCAATTACTAAATGCATCCTAAGAACTCACAACTTCTTTTTATTTTCTAATGGGTCGTATCAAAAAGATTTTCATGTAACAGAAAATGCCTGATAACAAGCAACCATATGATTATGATGGCAACTACATCATTCTATTTTTGTTTTTCTTATGGTAAAAGAGAAATTGGAGAGCTACACTTTTTATCGACATTTTTTTCTTAACATTATGGTTGACCTCCCCACACCACCCCAGGCGCATAGCTGGGGGGGGGGGTGGCATTGCCCCCCGAATAAATATTTTCTGTGTAATGTGCCCCTCCCCTATCCAGAAATTAATACTTCAAAAATCTTATTATTCCATGTTTTTCACGGACCAAATTCAAAAAATGCTTTCAAATTTAGTCAATTTTATTGCAAATTATTACGATTTGCCCCCCTTCAACTTTTGATTGCCCTCCTTTATGTTGAAGGTCAGATACGTGCCTGCACCATCCCCTTAACAGACATTTTCTGTTTAATTAAAAAATATGAAAACCTTTTCGAGAACGCCGCTAAGACAAACTTGTGGATGAAAGGAAGACGCTTGTAATTGTAGGATACGGGTATATAAAAAACTAACAGCCATCTTTTTTCTTAATTCTTGCCAATATTAAATAAACAAATCTCCTAACACAGTGTTAATCTTTTTTGAAAAGGAATCACCAGGAATCACCTGGACTAGACATCATCAAATCATTTGTAAATTGTTAATCATGAAATGACAAATTGCTTGAAGATTTTTCTTTTATTTACTAAACATTTCCGAAGAACTTAAAACTACCTTCTGTTTTCTTTCCAAGAGAAACTTGAAGATGAAAAGAAGACGAATAACATTATAGGTAGTGTTACTCATGATTGGTTTTGTACAAATAAATCCCCAGGAATCTCTCCATAGATTATTTGTGAATTGCTGCTTTTCATGATGAAATTACAGTCATAAAACGCATTTGTTTCATAGAAGCATAAGATTCTCTTATCGACACTGGGCGGTATGCTAGACTCAAAGTTCCACTTTCTATGCTAACAACTGGATAAGCTTATTTATAAAAAAAAAAAATGTGTAGACTTCTGAAATTGAAACTTTGCAATATAAATCACCAAATGGTTTGCAACTTGTTATTGAGCAAATTGTGAAAATTGATGAATCAAAATCTTAATGGTGAAAAACATGGATATTTAAAAAGCATATACAATTTTTAAAAATCGCTGTGCATTATTCAATAATCTATTGTTCTTTAACAATAAATCTAACGTCTACGTTCTACTATATGCGCAAACAAATGGTTTTATAAATGAAAAACATGCCCTCTATTGCTATGTATGCCTTCGCCATTTGGGCGATGAACTTCCGAAAGGCAGAATAAAACGAAGCAAACCTAACTTGATGCTTCTCGTCTGCACTCCCTGGTCTTCATGATAATCAAGCATAGGCCTATTTTTTCATGTACCCTAGAGTTATCGAAACAATAGAGCGATTAGCGCACTGACACATGGACCATGTTTTTTAAATAAGTTAGACAAGGGGGGTAGTTTTTACCCCCATGACTCTAACGTACATAAAAAAGCCCATGAAGAATAGGGTTATCAGGCGATGGCCGCTAAGGAGGTTAGGAGGTCAGCTCATGTCTGCTAAGCAAAAATTTCAACCATTAAGAAGAGTAGTTGAAATTTAGAAGAAATAAGAAATTTTCTGGCAGTCTCTGCTAAGTGCTTAGGGGGTTAGGGGGTCATATCCTTAGCGGCCGTTGCCTGTTAAGGGTCAGACGTCCCCTTGCCTTAAGTTTCGCAAGTGATAAGATACCGAACATATATTGTTGGCTGTTAGTAATTCAGTAATTTATTTTCACAGAAAAAATGTTCTGCAGGGACAAAGCATTTAGCCGAAGGCTATTACAGAGCTTTCCCGGAGTTTTATCCGCCGGAAATTTACCCCCCGGAAAAATACACCCCGATATTTACCCCCCGGATGAATACCCCCCCCCCCCCACGGATACAGAGTCTGAGAAAGGTAAAAAAGGTTCCTGACCCTAATTTTCAAAGAATTCAATAAGTTCCTCAAAAATGGAGGCCTTATGCTGATTGACCATTCGGTTTGACAACAGAAATTGACATGTGTGTGCAAAAGGTTCCTAAAAACTTGGAAATATCGGTAATGACCCGAGGTTCCTCGTGATCCCGGATTACAGGATCACACTTTTCTCAGACTCTGGAAATAGACAGGGCATTTCTCATTTCTTACTATTAGGTTTCTCAGTAACCATTGAAAAAACTTTGACACGCGGTGATGCCAGGGGAAACCTTAGGTACCTGTCTATATGGTCAAAGCTAGCAAAAGTTCATATCCGGAGTAAAAGTGGTGATTTTATTAGGATGAATGGCCGAGCGGTTAATTGTTAGAATAATTAATAGTTGCTTAATAAATCCAATAATACCTATATACAACACTGAGTGTGCCACAAGAAGAGAAATATAATAGCAGGGGTAATTAGTATTAGTAGCTTAATCTCCTATTGTTGTGTTATGAAACAGAATGTTATCATTAAATGTTATTAACGACAATCAAGAAGGTTTTAACGATAGCATTCTATTTTATAACACAACAAAAGGAGATTAAGCCTTACTAATTACCCTGGACAAGAATTGGAAAAACGTCACGTTACTAACGTTGTTAGTTTGCTTATTTATCGGAAAAAAGTTAGAGAATATCCGCTATTTGTAAGGAGCGTAATGGAAAAAAATAATAAAGTTAAAAAATAGGTTTTCTTTTTAGATTTAAAGAAAAAAAAACAGAAAAAGTATTTACTTCCATAAATTTGCAATGAGTAAGAGAAGTAGTTGTTCTACAATATTACCATTTTCATAACCCCAACGAATAATTTTCAAAGTTTGATTTTTTTGTGGAATACTTCCATCATCCCTAAAAATAGGCAGGGCTTCATACAGCCATTTTTTATTAGGGCCGTTTGACTAAAAAAGATTGAGTTTTTGTTGAATATTTCTTAAATATTTC
>JAUKPT010001898.1:0-14180 GCA_032273505.1 Nanomia bijuga | reverse complement strand
AATACTTACTCTGGATCTGGACTGGTTCTTCTTTATGGACCCTTTTAAGGGATGGCACTGGATTTCGATTATTATTCCTCTAACCTTCCTACTGTTGTACTACCACTTTCCCTGTCCCTTTCTTCTCCCTTTCTATCAATTCCCAATTCCCTTCCCTTATAAATAACATGAGCTGAGTTATACTTCCTTAATATTACAATTTATTTAGCTACTTGGGCATTGTTTGGTGAGAATTCTTCAAATTTAGACGTCTGTCCATTACTCGCCTTTCTCCATAACTAATCATTAGAATTTTTTGATTTATTGCATCGTTAACCTTCTATAAACCTTTGAAAGTGATGGAGCCCAAATTTCGAAGAATAAATTTCCTGAACCAAAATTGGGCTAAATGGGCCAAAAATGGCCCAAATTTGAGGTTTTCAGTAATTTTCTCGAGTTTGAATCACGAGATTTCTCTAATTTTGAAGTTTATAATTGATAATAATGATATCTAACAGATGATGCTAGTGATGTTGCTCGAAAAAAATATTTTTGGCCACAAATTTGGTCCAAATGGGCCCATAATGGCCCATATTGGCCCAAATTTGATGGTTTTGGTCAATTTCTTGAGTTTGAATCATTAGATTCTTCTATTGTTGTAGAATAAAATAGATGTTAATGATATCTTACTGATATTGTGCCAAATAAGCTCAAAATGAGTTTTAGGTTTTCAGTCATTTTTTTGAATTGTACACATTATGACGTGTTGGTGGTTATAGCACTCAAAAATAGATCTGAGATAAATCT
The DNA here is from genome assembly GCA_032273505.1 of Nanomia bijuga. Lineage (NCBI taxonomy): Eukaryota > Metazoa > Cnidaria > Hydrozoa > Siphonophorae > Agalmatidae > Nanomia > Nanomia bijuga. Next base: position 13,394 of record JAUKPT010001898.1, on the reverse strand, counting down.
GATTGTGCCAATTTTATCTGCCTTTATTAATATTTATATTTCTATTCATACTTTTTACCTAAAATTTGTCCACTATAGTGAAAATTAACCTTGAAATTTGTATTTCCCAATCATTTCACATTGTATTGTATATGCTGATTGCTTTGGACCATATTCAGCTATTTATAGGAAAATGTTTTTATATCCCAATTTTCTGGTACCAAATTGATCCAAATTTATGTCAGAATCGATTCAATGATTATCCATTTATCTATAACTTTTTTTCAAAATATTTTACATTTTGATGTTCTCGGTGGGTCCAGTATTGTTCAGCTAGTTTTATTTTAAAAAGAGGGGAAGTCGATTTTACCCTCTTTTTCACAAAAATCTTAACCTTAACGGAAGTATTAAGCCATAAGATATTGCATTAGAATTGTTGAAATTTTCATCAAATGTTCAAAAATGAGGGTAAATTATCCAGAAATATATTTTAAAAAGAGGGGGAAAGAGCACAAGAAAATAAATCCCTTTTACCCTCCTTTTTTCACCATTCTTTTTTTCAATACGTCTTTTATTTGAGTGATTTTCGGTCCCAAATTGAAAATTTCTTATTTATTTTAAAATTTATGAATCATATAGACAAAAGCCTTGTAAAAAAGATTATTGGTGTAGAAAGAAATATTGGTTGGAGCTTAAAATGAAATGATGAACTAGCCAACAAACTTCATAAATCGATAAGAAGAAAGTTAAAAAAGAGGAGGGTATTTTCAAGCGGAGTTAATTCAATATGGAGCGCGGATTTAGTTGACATGAAAAACTTCGGATGGGCCATTCCATTAAAAACAAAAACAGGTAAAGAAGTAGCCAAAGCATTCTCAGATCTGTGGAAAAAAAGGGTTTTACCCGCACGACTCTAGGAACTGAATTTTACAACAAGTCTTTAGACGATGTTCGTTCACGTTACAACATTAAAATCTATTCAACAGAAAACAAAGAAAAGTCATCTGTAGTTGAACGATGGATTTCTATCAAAAATCTTATGTGGAAATATTTCACGACGTACAACACAACCAAGTATATTGATGTTTTATCTGATATTATTGATAAATATAAAAGCAACTATCACAGATCAATCAAATGCTCACCAACAGAGGCGAGGCAACCATCTAAGTTTCAGCAGGTTTCCAACGCACTCTTCCCACCAATTGAGAAGGGTAAAAAAACGAAATTCAAAGTCTGAGAACGCGTGCAAATCGTGCAAAAGAAAACGTTTGAAAAAGATTTCACGCCTAACTGGACAAAGAGCTATTCGCAATCTATAACATTAAAAAAACAGAACCAGTTACGTACACTATTATCGATGCAGATAAGGAGGAAATAGAAGGATCATTTTATGAACAAGAATTACAAAAAACAACTCAAGAGGTGTATAGAATTGAGAAGGTTCTGAAGAAAAGAAAAAGAAACGGTATTCAAGAAGCGTACATTACGTGGAGGGGATACGATAAACGTTCCTGGATATCAATTACAGATTTGGAGCAATGAATATCGATCGTAGTTACGCTTGGTTGTAGACTGGAATAAATCATGAGAACAACCGAAGAATATTCGAGGATTAATCATTGGGAAATCAAATTGTGGAAAAACAACGTTAATTCTCATCTTACTTCTCCGAGAAGGTTGGCTCAACTTTACGCATTTAATGGTGTTTGGAAACAGTCTTCACCAACAAGAGTATCAAATACTTAGAAAAGGATTTGAAAAGAGGCTTGATAAGAAACAAATTTCAAACTTATTTTCAAACCAGGACGCGTTAAAAAAGCCAACCTTTCACCACAGAAGGTTTTGGATGATTGTACAGGAGAGTTTAATGGTAAAATCAAAGCTGAATTTTACAGTGACTGTACACAAATACCAGATCCAGCAGAATTGAATAGTATTGAAAATCACTGTCTCCAAAATAAAGCTGACATCATTCTAACTGTGACACATTTTATATTTCACAGTCATACTTTGGCTTACCGAGACACAGTATTCGAGAAAACTGAAATTTTATCATCCTATTTCCACAGGATGCGAAAAATCTTAATCATTTGTATGCCGACCACTGCAAAGGTAATATGTCTATTAATGATTTAAGCAGTTTTGTTGAGAAGTATGGGATAGCAGGAAGCATAATTTTGTCACTTTAGACTTAACGAGCACTTACTCGTCCAAAAAATAACGTAAAAATTAGATAGCAACAATTCAACATTCAACAGAGAAAACTTGGATGAGCGTGCAGACGACTTGACAAGAGCTGAGCATTCAAGAAATGTTTTTAATCCGATTGTTGAATCGACTGAAAAGGTGGCTGAGCAACTAACCAAAAAGTTGGAGCCAATGCAACGACATTTAGGTGAAATTAAAAATAGATTACCTGCTATAAAAGAAGAAGAAGAAGAAGAAGAAGAGGAAACAATCACATTGTATGATCAAATAATCGAAAAATATGACGCAACTAAACTACTCGACATATATTTCGGTATTGAACGTATTGGGAGAAACGAGTACATGATGGGTGATAAACCTATTATCATTGATGATAAATAAAATATTCATGTAAAAGGTAGAAGGAATAAAGGGACAAGCGGACTTTGGAACTTGATAATGTTAAACAAACCTCTTGAGAGTTTGTATACTTTTAACGATTTAAATAGCTACAAAGAACTGATCTGTCAAACAGGTGTTGCAAACCACCCTAGAAATACAACAAAAAATAATCTCATCATTACCAGTTTCAGGTGAAGGTATTCATTTTTTACCTGGTGATATAAAAGGAATGAAATCTAAGCTGAACCTGTTATTGTCAGAGTTAGCTGTCGACAAGTTTACAGATGTCAATACGGTGGTTCAGGGATATTTGATGCAATATCAAAAAAGATATTTTAAAGCAGTCTGAAAAGTGCTTTAAGTACAGGCGCTAAGTCTGCCATTGGTCAAAAGATTGCAGATGCTTCTGTGAATGGAGCTACTTCTGCAACAAAGAAGGCTGTGGAAGATACTATATATAATGCTATAAGCAAAGCAAAAGCATTCACAACACAAAAATCGTTAAAGCGTAAACAAGAACGTGTAGAACCGACAATTACTCCAAGCAGTAAGAAAGCGGAGATTAATATTAACAATATGTGGAGTATCAATCGATCAATTTTCCGCAATTATCAATCATTTGTGCCGCCTAAGTATTTTACCGGCTTATTATGTCGAGATGTTGATTCTATTTGTTTAATAATTAGGTTCTACAATTTTAGATCAAAACAACTGCCATGATTTTTGCGCTAAACAATATATTTGCGATATGTTTGCTTTCATAAGACTAATGTTTTTTTTTTGAAAAATACTAATATTAGATGGTTTGTAGGATAAACATTGAATCATTAATTCTGACGGCATCACTTTTTTAAGTCCTGTTTGCTAAATAACACTTCTGGAATAATGTCACGCACTAATGTTAGAGCCTCAAGCCAAATAGATTATAAATACGGACCTAACATTATTGAACTCCCTCACACTCCTACTACTAACATCACTATTAGCGAAATAAAAAGAAATGAATAATTTTCTGTTAATTTTCTTCGCCTAACTTGAAGGTGCTATATTTGCTAAATTGCTATGTTGGCAAAAAATATTTTTAACACCCATTTTCTACTAAAAACAGGACTAAATTTTTTGGAGACATCACTGTCTGAGCTAGAGTGTTACAATGTCTCTTAATCCTTACCCTAGAAAAACGAAAAATATTTTTTAATCATTATTTAAGAATAATTTATGAGCTTGTTTTCTACGGTTATGTATATTCATTTATCTTTTTTTTTCTATAGTTTTGTTGTATGAGTCGTTTTACAGCACTAGTGTTAGTTGTTCACCACTTCAATGAGTCACACCAATCAATCTGTGCTCAATACCCAGTTGTGCCAACGATTCTAATATTTCAATTTAGCGGTAGTTTTAGTTACTGGCTAGATAAGGCTAACATCAATTGAAGTGCGATTCTGAAATCATTAGGCTGTAAATCTGTAAGATACAATGCAAGGGAAACTGGTTAGGCAGTTGGTACCTGACGAAACACTAAATTGAGCTATAGTCCACAGATTAGCTATGTTATGCATGACTGTTTTATTTGGCTATTTTACTGCTAAGTGGTTGATTACTATAATTTTTAGTCAATACAAATGCTAAATCAACCGAAATTTTGCAATGATCCCTTACCTCACCTTGATATATTAAGGTTTCTTGAAAAAATGATTTTTCACTTAGGGGAAAATAAAAATAAATAGAAGATGGCGTTATCGAAGAAAGAAGTCGAAGAAATCCAACCAGTTATACATGAAACTGTCACAAAAAGGTTAGGCTTCCCTGAGAACGCTGTTATTAAAGCTGCCCTGTCATGCTTAATGGATGAACTGGATCACGATGGTGCTACAGATAAGATGGCAGCGTTGTTAGGAGATGATCTTGCTCCTCGATTTGTCGAAGATTTGATGAACAATGTAAATAAATTTAAGTAAGTCATGTATTTTTTTTATCTAATTGTGTACATGCCAATACATTTATTTTGTAATGGCCTGCTGTTTTGGCCCGCTGTTTTGTAATTGCCTTCTGTTGAGATTTGAGCCGAAAGTTATCTACTAGAAAAACATTTTTTTTTTCAGAAAATAATATACATTGGGCACAAAATGGAGAGCAAAGGGGGACTATCAGAAGGAAATTATTAGTGATCGAAAAAATATTTTAAAAATTCTTCTATTTGCATGCAGATGAACCAAATATTTACATGAAAGGTTTTTGGGAGCAATAGCAAGGACTTCATGCAGAGGCTAAGGACTGCTCACATGGTTTTCGAACATTAGTGGTTATTTTAAATGTATACATATTAGCAATTTTTTTGCTAATATGATGTATTCAAAAAACTAAATTGAAAAATACCTTTTATTTAGAAAAGAGAAAGCTACTAACCGTAAGAGAGTTAATCCTGAAGGTGATGATAGTCAACAAAAACGTGCTAAATTAACACGTCTAAATGCATTGATAGATGATGAACCTTTACCTCCAACAGTTCCGGAAGGGAGTGCTGAGCCAGAAGCTTTGTTGGCAAATGCAACTAGTATCAGTGAATTAGTGTCAGACATGAAAAAACAGATTGAGCAGAGAAAGAAAATGTTAAGTAAGACTTGATAACTTACTTGATGTAGTCAATCTTTTTGCTTTTGAATCTGGCCCTAATCTAAAAATGGCACTTTTTGAGGGATTATCCTAATATTTTGTTTAAAATGGGCATATTTCGGAATATGAAGGGCAGGGTCTAATATCTGGACTCTAATTTGCCTAAATTACGGTCTGTCTACATATAAGTCAGGCTGTGTTTATCTTAAACTTAAACTTTTATCAAAATTTATCAAAATAGTTCAATCTGGAGTTGCACCAGCCTTGTTAGAACAACAGCATCGAATCGATCAAAGGATACGTCAAGATGAAGAGAAACAAAGATTGATCAATGTAGCTGATGATAAAGCAAAACGGGCAGCTGAACTTCAAGCAAGAATCATGGCAAAGTCATCAAAGGTAATCAGTTAATTTTTATCTATCATTTTCTCTTGTCTATCAAATATCTTATTGATGTTTTCCAAGTGTAGAGTATGAAATTGAAATTGTTTTACTTAAAGCACATGATGGGATGTTTTGAATGTTCATTAGAAATTTCAAGTATGCATGCTAGTAAATATAAAAAAGAAATGGCATGATGTAGGACTTCCTCCTTGAATTTTTTAAAGTCGAAGAAAAATATGCATTCAATTAAAGCACCTCTTTTGTTGCTATATTTTGAAAATATCCTGGAAATGAAGATATTTTTCGACAAACATTTTTTTGTATAATTTTGTTATTTCGATTCTTGTTTTTCAATATTTTGGTTTGAAGAGGAAATATAATTATCTCGACTTTCTTGGGCATTTTAGACGTTCAGATATTTCAATGAGGACATATAGTTTTGTTTAACAACAGAAAAAGTTATTTTTTTTAACTGATTTAATATAGTGAAACTCTTATCATCGACTGAAGTTCTTGTATTATTTGAAATAATGCCTTATCTTACTCCTCAAATGATAAATTCCTTGAATACCTTTAAATGTTGGTGGTAAATCAAGGTAAATCAGTGATTGTTCGAGAGTAAAAGAAGAACCTAATAATTCTCATCTATAATTGATGCCAAATTGAATATTTTAAAACCACTGCTTAAAATCAATAGGTTTTGTTATATTATGTAGTATTATCAATTGTTTTATCAAATGTCAATAGCTTAAGGCTGGGACAATTCTTTTGTCATATCTATAGGACTTTTCTCATGGTTTTTTAATAAGGACAAATTTTAATGCACTTTTTAAAGTAGACTAGATTAATTTAATAATGCCTTTTGAACTTCTTTACAAAAAAAAATATTGAATATTTTCTTTTTCTTTCTATAGTTTTCTAAATGTTCCATACCATGATCAGCATTCTATTTTTAACCTGTCTACCATTTTTGTCAAAAAACAGATTGAAGGATTTGTTTCAAAAGTTAAAATTCCTGCTATTTGGTTGGTTGAAAATTACATCATCAAGGTCCTGATTGGTTCACTTTGAAATGTTTTTATCACATTTTGAATTAAGATTGAGATTTTTTGATGATACAATCAAATAGAAAAATTATACTTTTTTTCAGACTAATTGTGAATGATTTTTTTAAAGTAGTGTTTGCAGTGCTAAAAAAGAATCCATAAGCCATTGTACAGGGTATGATTTAGCTGGTTTTTTGTTGGGTGTGACTAGCACATGCAAAACATGTTCGTGATTTTTTTAATTGTCCTGAAAGGCTCATATATGAGGTTCTTTTTTGTTCAATCTCTTGTTTCTTCTTGCTTCAAACACACCCATCCCCTTTTTCTAAGAATATGTTCTGTTGTTTTGACTGAGCAAGCCCTAATTTAGGAAAATTAAGAGTCCGGATATCTGACCCTGCCCATTTTTAAATGAAATTGAGATCCAAACCTCAAATAAGACAAAACGTATATTTTTCATGAAAAGCAAACGCTGCCCTACTTTTCTAGGGCCTCTCTAGGGACCAAATATAAATCTACTATTAAGTTCCTGCCTTGAGCTATTGCATCAATTTTTTTCTAACATGTTTTTGATTAATCCGGCATTTTAGATTTAGTTTTTAGGTTATCGTATGATGCATATTTAATATACACAGTGAGTACTGGAGCTTTCTACATTATGTTTGTTGAGTGTGAGTATGAGTGAATCATGGCTGAACTGAGCATTCAGATGAGGCCCAAAAAGGTCAGTAATTCAAATTTGATATGTAGGGTGTTTGTTTACTCTACAGGGCTTAAAATAATTTTTCAAACTTGGTCGGAAGGTTATTTCCCTTGTACAAATTGTCATGAGTAGCAAAATTCTCGTAGAAACTCACATAGAAACAACTTCCCAGCGAAGGGTTAATAGAGTATTTTTTAAAGTTGAATTTGGGATTCTGTGTCTACTGCACTGTCTCAGCTAGCTAATGCCCAGATGCCATTAATAGACCTAGAACTTATTTTTCATGCTGTTTTTTGGCTCGATCTGGATGTGATGTCATGTCAACCACGATTTTTGGTCATTTCATTTGTTCTTATATTGTCTCAATGCTCATGTCAGGTATGATTTGAACGAAAGTTTCCACATCCATTTCTTTCTGATCATATATGCTGCCCCTGTACCACACATCTATGTACAAAAAAGTCTCAACTCTCTTATATGACGGAAAAAAGAAAATATGCATTTTCCTAATCTACATTTAACCCCATCTCACCCTTTTTACTAATGGAGAAAAGCCTTGAAAACAAGGAAAGGAAAAAAACGAATATCTAAGGTTTTTAAGTATTTATCCAAACCCCAACAATACCCCAGATTTTTATCACATATTCGAGATTCATTTCTAAGAAGCTTTTGAGTATTTTAATATATTAGCTTAATCTATCGCATATTCTTAGCCTTTTCATAATTAAATGTTTATGATCATTTTAAGAAAAGAGAAATATAATTAAATATACTATAACCGTCTATCAAAAAATAAAAAATACACAAATAGTCTAGTTTTGTACATTGACCTGAACTACAACAATTATTTTTGATGTCAATTCCTTTGTTAGACGTTATTTTCTTTTGTTTGATTAGATCCTGGGCGGGTTGAAAAGCTTACCTATCAAACCAGCTCAAGAACTGAATGCAATCCCCATCACAGAGATGACGAAACCAGCCTCTGTTGTCTTGGACTCTGAAGGAAATGCAATCGATCAAGCGACCGGTCGCCAAATTCAGATTTCACAGAGAATGCCGACATTGAAAATCAACATTCGAGAGAAGAAGAAGGAGCAGTTGAAATTGAATGCTGACTTCGTCATGCCAGTGGAAGAAGAGCAGAAACATTTTGATTACCGTGTACCGTAAGTTGACGTTTATACTATAAGAAAGACAAGACATGCAATCGATTTCAAACGTAAAAACGTTTTATAAAAAGCACGGTGGAATTTTCTAAAGCAATTAAGTCAACAATAGTATAATAGGATTATTGAGACATTATCCTACCAAATTTTATTCACTATGCATAGTGGTGTAACTCCCTTTTACTACCAAGTAACTCAATTGTGTCATCGTTCCTGGAAGGAATGTTGCTGTTTAAATTGGGGGTTGGCTGGTCTACAAATTATAGATAAATTTGCCATTTCATTGGTTGAAATTTATATCACAAAGAATCTGATTGGTTGATCTCAAAATGTCACCATGATGTAATTGTAAATTTACCTATATTATGTATACAGTCTCTTCAAGATGTGTTATTAGTATGGGGAGCTAAGGCTCTAACATTGTTCTGCAATGCTATGTACGACATATTAATATTCATTTTTTTAGTGCTCAGATGACAGCACAAAGAGGAAGGAAATCCTTTAGTTTCCATCGTCCTGGTAAATTCCAACAGTTGGGACAGAAGATGAGGGCTAAGGTAAGAAATACATTTTGTGATAAATACAAGGGGGGATTTATGTCATTTATGTCATCACTAAGTAGTTAGTCATTCCTTCTGCTGGAGAACTCCAGAAAGGTGTTGGTTGAGGATTTTGGACGGACCTGGTGAGGGTTGAGAGAAAGGTGTCGCAGCAAATTTTATTAGGTTGTGGGGTTGACAAGTATCCTTACTTATAATCAATTTTTATCTTTTACATTACAGATTATGTAAAATTTCTCTAGATGCTACTTTATTTTGTAAAAAACTAAATTCTATTATCCACTCAAAATAAGCACCTGACCCCAGGAAACTATGTTAGTTGATGATATCTGCTATATTACAATAAGAAGATATTGGTTGATTTCTATGAACTATTCTTTGCTATTCTTACAACAACTTAGGCTCAAATGGAAAAATTGAAGAATCAAATTCAAGCAGTTGCAAAGAAGACTGGTATTTCATCTGCTGCCAAACTCGCTCAAGTAGCAAAGAAAGAGGACGAAGAGACCAGATATATACCTGAGGTCGAATGGTGGGATATGGCTATTTTACCGAACAGAGTGTACATAGATATCGATCGGTCACTTGCAGCGGGAGAAGAAAGATATATTGGAATCACCAGTCTGGTTGAACATCCAATAGCAAAAGATGCTCCCGGTAAGTCTTAGGCAATATTCAGACGTATCCTGGTGCTTTTAGAACGAAGGAGGGACAAAACCATTGTGTCAGTCATGCGAAAAATGCTTTTAGAAGTCAGTGGATTGCGTGTTCTTGCTTCTTTTACGCCAATTCACCATCTCGTTCGGATCGCAAATCAGGATCAATTCCTATTATTTTTTCCCGGGTATAATTTCCCGATCGATTATACAGGATTTCTTACTGGATCGCAATTCAAACCCGGTTGATTGTGATGATATAAGATAGCAGTGCTCAAGAATCTTACAACCTTCCGAGCCGCACAAAATCTTCGATAAAAATCTGCCGAACTCTGCAGAAATTTCATTTTACTTTCGTCATCTAGGAAAGCCTGCTGAGAAAATGATAGTGCTGCCGCGCCGCGCCGCGGCTTTGCGGGTAAGATTCTCGAGCTCTGTAAGATAGTCATATGCTTATTTTCTTACTGGATACTTATTTTCATTTAATTCCCTTTTTTCATAGATTTATTGAAAGCTGAACCTGCCATGCCTATATTTCTCACGAAAAAAGAACGAAAGAAAATTCGTACGCAAAGACGTAGAGAACAGGAAAAAGAGAAACAGGAAAAAATACGACTTGGTTTAGAACCACCACCTCCACCAAAAGGTATGTCTTTAAACAAGCCTTTTTTAACCAAGGGTCGGTTGTTCAAACGTTATTTAGCTTAACCACTGTTTTAATGCAAGATATTATTGTGATTATGATAGAATCGAATTCAATAGGCTTAAAACAATGTTTAGCTTAAAATAGATTTAAACAGCCTTTGGGCAACCGAGCCCATAAGGCTAGATTAAATTCATTGCACTCGTTCAGTGTTCAGTAGTCGAAAACCTGACGCACGGACTACTAGGAAACTGTATTCTAGTAGTCCGTGCCTGACAACAACTAGAAGAATCAAGTTTAGTTTTTTGCCCTGCAGTTTTTAGTTAAAAGACATTTCCAACTCATGTATGAATGATTTTTAAAGTATTTAATTCTAACCGTAATTTTCTTCTTTTCTTTCTCTAGTAAAAATATCTAATTTAATGAGAGTGCTTGCATCCGAAGCTGTTCAAGATCCAACCAAAGTTGAAGCACACGTCCGAGCACAGATGGCTGCACGACAAAGGTAATTTTTAAAATGTGTTTCTCTGTTTCTAGGCTGTTTGAGGTGCTAAATTCGTCCCTGGACCCCGTAGGGAAGGGGAGGGTGGGCTTACAGCGCCCCCAGCTGTTTGTGGACATGCTCCGTTCAGCTCGCTTTAGTTTTTAGGTGAATTTTCTTTTATCCAGAATCGTGTCTTGTATTATCATTCATTAAACTCATTCTTCCTATCTATTGTTTCAGAAAACACGAAGCTGCTAATGAAGAGAGAAAATTATCGAAGGAAGAACGCACGGAAAAGAAGATAGCGAAACTACAAGAAGATGTGTCTCGCGGGGTACATGTTTCAGTCTACAGATTATGGAATCTTTCAAATCCTTCGAAAAAATATAAAGTCGATATGAATGCACAACAGTTATATTTGACGGGTAAGATTAAAAGTTATAGCACGAAACTTAGACCGCTTAAGTGAAGGACTATGTAAAAACGGCAATTTTAATCCTAACATTCGAACTCAAATTGCTATGGAATTTCTTTTCCTGTTAATAATAGACCTTATCGTAAATCTCGACTCCATGTTGTATCTCGACCTGTCTATACACACTAGTAAAGCCAGAAATGTTTTTTATTTCTATGAGCGTGGAAATAAGCGATAAAGTAAATCTTAATATCTTATCTTCATGTTAAAAATAGATCGTGATTATGAAAACACACGCTCGTAAAAATTAGTTGGAATCGTTATTGTGTTTTAGTAATTATTTTATACACAATTATCTAATTCGTACAAAGTAAATCTAACCATTAATTTGCCCCTACAAAGTTTATTGAGGTCATTGAAGTCATTGTTATTTTGTATTTTAGGTATTACACTTATCACAAAACAATTCTCCATCGTTATTGTGGAAGGAGGTCCAAAAGCACAGAAGAAATTCAATCGCTTAATGTTACATCGGATAAAATGGGAAGAAGACTCCGCTCAAGGGATACGTCAAGATAAAATCGATAAAAAGAATCACGTAAAAGTCGATAGAAAAATGAACCAATGCAAATTACTATGGGAGGTAAGAATAAGCTATTAAGTGCCGTGTGAAACGAAACGGAAATCCGATCGAACATTTTTAAAAAAATAATCAAATGGCAATTATCATTTATAAGGTGAATTTAATTATACATTTCATTTTCGAATGGCGAAACATAGCCGAACGAAATATTCGATCGGATGTTCGTTCCATTTTACCCGGACTTAAGGTAGATGGCGAGCTTCACAAATTCTCAAAAGAAATTAAGTCTTTAAATGTATAAGGGGCCAACTTTGTTTAATTAAGACTATTGGTTGGTTAAATATTACATGAAGATTTGAATTGGTACACAAATATGGCGCGCGAAGCGGTAACAAATACTTGCTTGTTGAAAACAAACTTGTTAGTTTTAATACAAACTTGTTCGTTAAATCAAGACTTATTTCCTTGAAAAGAAACTTAGGGAGGTGTCTAACTTCTCGTCTAGAAATGGGGATCCCACTTAGGGGGGAGTGCTTTTAGAAAAGGGGGATGTAAGTTTTCTTTGTAAGTTGGCCGACTGTATTCGAGGGCGACCCGAAGGCTCTCTTTCATTCGCTTCTGCGCAAAGATTTGGGTAGGCCGCGGGACCTATCCCTGGTCATTGCAGGTCTATGCTCCCGGCTGAATATCTCGTATACCGTGGAATTTTGAGTGCTAATGCCGGCGGTACTGGCATTTTCCTTGCCCTCTCCCTTGCACCTACATCATACTCATATTTTTCATTTTCGCCATTCTTTCAGGGAACGATTACCGAACGAAAATTCAAGGAATGGAAATTTCATTTATTCAAAACCGACGAGGAGGCATTAGAACTCATGAAAAAATCGAAAGTTGAACATTATTGGAATTTAGCTCAAAGTCAGACTGTTCTGGAAGAGGAGAATACGAATTGACACAGCATACGTGAGAGTTGAATGATTTATTTTTGAGTTATTTTTTAACATTATTTTTATATAGTAGGATGAAACATTATTATACAAGATTTATTTAGAACGTGAGACGTGAATATTAATTTCTGAAAGAAAATAGTTAGATTGAAAAAGCCCCTTTCTGTGTGGTGTTTGCAACCAGGTAGTTTAGGTACCATCTCAATGCTAGTCCTTGTTTTATATTCCTTTTGTTTATTATTCTTATTATTTAATGTAATTCTGTTGTAATCTTATTGCATGTAAATGAAACAAAAAAGAAAAGTTCTCAAAGCTCTATCGGCCTGGTACCATTATGTTTGAATTAAGTCTTCACTAACATTTGTTCATTTTGACGGCAGGCTGTATAGAGTTATTTAAGAAATAACTAGATGTTAATAGATGTTATTTAGCCTTGAGTATATTAGAGACGACAGGTTAAGCTACTGCCTTTATCCGAGCTATAGACCTTTTTGCAATTAACGACGCCATATTTGATAAACTCGTATAAATTCACATCATACTATTTTAATAAAAGTTTATAGTTAACTGAAAGCAATCACATTTTGAATACGTTGAAACATAATTATAACAAACTTGCATAA